>BQNB010162920.1:0-14502 GCA_026074375.1 Tanacetum coccineum | reverse complement strand
TCTTTTGTTAGGTGGTTTTGTGATGAAGAATTTGAGAAAATTATTATATATAAGAAGGAGGCCCACGGAAGGCTCAACAAATATTTAAGTGACCCGATACTGACATGGATGCAAAGGTTGAAGATTTGTGTCGGTGTTGGAAAAGCATTGAGTTACATCCATTATGATGTTGGACGCGATTTTAGTGTTATACACTGCAACATTAAGAGCTCGAAAATTCTACTAGATGACATATGGGAACCCAAGTTATCTGGTTTTGAACTTTCGCTTAGAAATACAGTAGCTCGGAGGCATCGTCTTCTTCTTACTCGTGATATTGTTAAGAATGTATATCTGGACCCAAAATATAAAAAGACGGATGGTGTGACGCACAAGTCAGATGTATATTCATTTGCTGTTGTTTTATTCAAAATCTTGTGCGGAAGGAGTGCAGTTCTTCCGGATGAAGAGTTGGGAGAGGGGTGTTGGAACATATAATATATTAATGGACATTAGCGACACTTTTTCTGTCACAAAACCGTTACTAATGAACCATTATATTGTACAGACGTGTCTAATCGCTATGGTGGCTGTTATATCTGTTGCAAAGGTGTCTTTGAGTGAACCATCGTGACTGTTTGAAGATATATCAGTTAGCGACGGTTTTTTCTGTCACTGGATCATCGCTAAAGCGTCGCTAATTGCATCTTTTTGTGAACCAATGTGACCATTTGAAGAGGCACGGGTTCCCCTATAAATAGGGACATCATTCCAACGTTTTTCTCATAAAAAAAACACATAAATACTCTCAAAATCCATCATAAAGCAAATTAGATTCGATAGATTCAAGTTTATCTTAAATTGATTGTTGTATCCTTAAAACAGTCGCACCAATTCGGACGAAATTCTGTTTTAGGACACTGCTAATTGCAGGCCTCAATCACATTATTGTAATCTTTTGATTTCTGTGTTATACACTTCGTATTACGATTTGTAAATTCCTAACACAACTAGTATATTACTATCTGGTAAATTCACAATCAATCAACACTTAAGCATAAAACACTCGGTTTAGTCATGGGAGGGGGCTAATAGTGATTAGATACTTTAATAACTTAGACAAATTCCTACACGTACGAGCATTTCATTTAATTTCTATATATACTGCATTAAAAGTCGCTCCAAACCGCCAAAGGTGCTCTATATATAGACTCAACCAAATTAGTTTGCGATTCCAAAACCAGGGTTACGTGTTTTACTAAGATCTTGTGTTGTAAATCAGCCGAACCGGCGTTGAACACCCTTACTTTTTGCCTTTTCATCAATCTATAGAGTTAACTGCATTAGCTAATATTTAATGATCGAAATAAATTTATATATAAATTTGATTTCATCCTTATAACCAATATACATTTCTTTCTAACCATATATCGATAGCGTACACATGTATCATATAGTATACACGTTTCATGAGTATGGTTGTGTTGGATGAAAAGATAATTGCAAAATCTACAAATCGATGGACAAGTTATAGGATACAGTACATCATTATGTTTCTCGTATATATAGAGAGAGAGTAGTGGCGGATAGTTATTGGGGTTTATGACAGTTGTTGATAATCTTCAACAATGGCTACGTAAAATAGAAGGTGTTGCAATACTAGATCGGGAAAATGTGATGTATCGCATTATTATTGTGTGCAAAGGTTGTAGTTGCTAGTTTTTAAAATGCCGTTCTTAAACAATTTCACAGACTTCAGGAACAAGGAAGTTCTGGAATCCAAATGCTTTATATCACAAACCGTATATCGGAAATATTGAAGGAGAGTAGAGAGTCTATTAGTCGATCATCTTCTAGTGCTAAAGGTTTATACTACGTTTTCCTTGTGGATTAAGCTTAGGCGTCCGCATATTATATATTTCCCGTTTACAATTTTTTTCTTGAACAAGGATGAATATTATATAGAAATCATTCTATATGACTCTAGAAAAGATGACTAAGTGGTCCAATCCATTTTTGGATCATTAATTCAATCAAACTATGCTAGATTTTTCCTATTAAGGATTCAAGAATGAGATATGAGTTTTATCTGATCCCATAAAATATCCCGTACGTTTATATCATTGATTTGGCTCTTATTTGCATATATGTGTTTTAAATTTTTTGTTGTAAATTATCCGATCTAAATAACACCATCAAGCTCTAAATAGAATTTTGCATGCATGGTTTCGGTTTTATATACTCCAAATATACCTAGATCGGAATGCATACATTCTTTCAGGGAACGACTTAATTTTTTTTAAAAGCGTCTAGCAAGATCGACGCTTGACCAAAACGCATTCGTTAAAAAGCTTTATAGACAAATGACAATTTTTCCTATATACGTATAAATACCATATATAATTCGTGTATGAATGTATGATCTCTTCCTGCGTGGGCTCCACTATATAACTATACATCACAATACTTTTAGAAAACATAAATTCCATAACCGGAAAACATAATTATTTTGGTGTTACACAATAAACTCAGTTGATCAAATACCAAATATGATAAATAACGTCTTCATTTATTATCAATATAATAAAGTTATGCTAATGTGTCAAAATATATTTTAATAATTTTCATATTGAAACGAAATTGAAAATACTTTGTTGTAATTTTTTAAGTAAATTATTTTTACACCCATTATATATATTACTTCAGAAAATATTAAGTACAAAAAATGTAAGTGAAATCTCATATTTCAACTCGTTACGTAGGCGATAAAATTTACATAACAAAGTCACAACTACCTCCGTTAAAAAGGAAAACACAACTAACCACTATAATACCAAAGGCCTCTTAGCCCAGTGGTATGTGAGTGGCTCATCAACCTAAAAATTGTGGATTCAAATCTTGTTGGAAACATGTGAGATAGAATTTGTAAGATAAGTGGTGTAGGTTGTAAGAATTCGTCATTCTAAATAAAACAAAAAACCTAACCACTTTGACTAAAAAATGAACCAAATATAACTAACCTCTAATTTGACCACGAAGACTTGTATCAAAAGCGTCACAGAAATCTAGTTGATCTTCCATTTGCGTTCCTCGTCATTGTCATATGAGTTATCTTCATAATCATATTTCCAACGCTCATATAAACTTTTCCTTACCGTTCTACCTCCGCTCTTTGAAGAGCTTGTACCTTTGGAACTTTTTGATGCCATGAAACTTGATGTTTCTGAATTATCCTCCTCCACGTCACTCCCACTCTCTCTGTCGACTAAGTCCCCTTCCATGAAACCAGATTCTTTTCCTTTCGCCCCAAGTGACTCAACGTCCACGTTCGGAGTCAAAATATCCACCATATAGTCCTATTTTGTATTTCTGCCTTTTTCTCCTAACATGTCATCAATGTCAATCGTATTTTGTGCATCAAAAGGGTCCGAAGTACTTGCCTTAGGTGTACTCGTTTCATAACTCTTGTTTGTACCACTAGTACTCGCATTATTGTATTCCGTTACTGGTTGATACACTTGGTAGACTTAAACCGAAACCTTGGGACCTAATGAAAGCTATGAAAAAACTCGTTTATGAGCATGTTGAAACCCATCAACATACTTGACACTTTGCTTCTTATGCTCATCGACAACTCATTTAGGACATGTCATGTCATCATGACCAAATACCCTACACACTCCACACCTAGGTGGTTTCCATTCTTGTTCCACCCTAACCGTATTCAAAATATACATGTCACCCTGAAGTTTTGAACTACCACAACGAGTGTATCTTACAAATCAATATCAGCTCATAAACCTATCATTCATGAACACGTTAATAGGGATATCATGGGATTTCACCCAAACCAACACACTTTTCAAGTCCTCTTTTGATAGATTCGTGTTCGAAGACCACTTCCTAAAGATAAATGGCATGTTGCGAATCAACAACGGGCTATGTTCAAGCATTGATTCCATACCATTCGTTGAACTAAACTTGAAAAAGAAAATACCTTTTAAGTTCTTCATTGTTCGAACAAGGCCATATTTATTCTAAGCATTCTTAACATAATGTCCAACAACTGGATTCACTACTTTTTTGCACAGAAAATATTCATACACCAAATTAGCACATCGTTCATTAACTTCGCGAACCGAATCTAATGAAATCACAACATCACCCCATTACCCCGTCAGGGATACTAAGGTACGAAAGTTAACATTTTTCACATTCAAAGATGCATTAACACAGTGTTCATAAGAATTTTCATCTCCCTCATTCGCATCAGTCCCAATATGAGTAACAGTACTCGTATTTTCACATTTAAAGGTTCCCCATCATCCCCTACTAACACGAGTTTACCATTAAACATTTGGCTTCGATATCATGGATTTTTGCAGTTAAAAGTAGTAGGACTTGTATTACAACATTCGTCCGATAGGCTTGGACACGATCTCTCCCAACCATGATTTACCTTAGCACTATCCACGTTTTGTTTCCTAATCGTAATTTCCAAAGAAGGAATACCCACATTCAGGTCTTTTTGAGTCGTATGTGCCAGAGACGCCCCAAAATTCTGTTCCAAGTGTATGGTACCCATACTACCATCATCGTTGATTTTCTTGTTCACAGTTGTATTCATAGCATTCATACCCTTCTTTTGTTTGACACCCTACCCTCCCCAACTCAAAAAACCCCGCTTCATAACGCTATATACGATCTAAATCCTAGGTCACCAACACACAATAAAGCACAACACGAGACACAACGAGCACGATAACACAATCCACTAACGAAAAGCATATAAAATTATCAATATGAAGCACAATGAAGCAAAAGCATCTCGGAGAATAAACCCTGAAAATTAGGCTTTGGATAAATCGAGTACACAACACAACAAGCAGATGCAAAAATTAAAAACATAATACTAATTAGTCAAAAAAACTAAACCCTAAATCAAAAGAAAAATCGTATTTTGTGCATCTAAAAGGTACGAATGTACTTGCCTAGGTTGTACTCGTTTCATAAAAACTCTTGTTTGTGTTGATGGGAAAGATGAACAGAGTACTAAGCCTGATGATAGTACTGCTGGTGAAGCAGTTACTACTGCTAGTGTTGATGATAGTGTTGTTCCTACAACTATTGAGGAAATCACTTTGGCTCAGACACTTATACAGATTAAAGCAGCTAAGCCTAAAGTTGTTACTACTGCTGCTACAACAACAACAACTACAAGACCCAAGGATAGAGGGGTGGTTGTACAGGAGCCAAGTGAGTTCAGAGTTCCACAAGAGACACAACCTTCAAGTTCTAAAGATAAAGGAAAAGGTATTATGATTGAGCCTGAAGTTCCTTTGAAGAGAAAAGATCAAATTGCTCTTGATGAACAAATTGCAAGAGATATTCAAGCTAAGTTGGATGCTGAATTATTAGAAGAGCAAAAGCTAGCAAGGAAACAAGAAGAAGAAGCCAACATAGCATTGATTGAGTCATGGGAAAATACACAAGCTATGATGGAGGCTGATAGATTGCTGGCTGAGAGACTCCAATCAAAGGAAAGAGAGGAATTGACAGATGAGGAAAAAGCAAAACTATTTATGGAACTGATGGAGAAAAGAAGAAAGCATTTTGCTGCACTCAGAGCACAAGAAAAGAGAAACAGACCTCCTACCAAGGCACAAAAGAGAACTCAAATGTCTACTTATCTTAAGCACATGGGTGGATATACATACAAACAACTAAAAGGAAAGAGTTTTGATGAAATTCAAAAGTTGTTTGATAAGGAAATGAAGAGAGTAAATACCTTTGTAGCTATGGGTTCTGAGGTACAGGAAAGCAAAGAAAAGAAGGAAGAAGGTAGAGAGGAAACAACTAAAGGGAGCAGAAAGAAGATGCTTGGAAGGAAAAGAGCAGGGAAAGAACAACAGAAAGAATCCTCAAAGAAACAAAAAGTAGAGGAAGAAAAAGAGTCAGAGGAAGTTGATGAAGCTGAGCTAAAGAAGCTTTTGGTGATTAAAAAGGATGAAGATATAGCAATTGATGCTATACCACTTGCTACCAAACTACCAGTGATTATTGATTATAAGCTTCATAAAGAGGGTATGTTGGTACATTATCAGTTGATAAGAGCAGATGGAAGTTCCAAGAGATATTCTTCAATGATAAGGATGCTACAAGGAATAGACAGAGAAGATTTGGAAGCTCTTTGGAGGATAGTGAAGGCAAAGTATGGTGATACAAGGCCTGACAATGAGTTTGAAAGAGTGTTGTGGGGAGATTTAAAAGTTATGTTTGAACCAGACAAAAGGAGTGATGTATGGAGAATTTTACAAGGATACAGGGTGACTATTTAGAAGTTGATTGATTCATCTGGAGTTCACTTTGTAAGATTTGATAATCTTCACATTTTTATGTTGGTTGAAAAGAGATACCCCCTCACAAAGACATTAATTTTATTGAAAAGATTAGAGTTACAAGGTCATAAGAACTTATAAAAACTCTTTAAAATAATCCACAACATTGTTTAAGTTTTCTTTAAAGAAAACATTTTATCATATGTACAAAAGTTCACCAAGTCAGTCCTTGATATCCGCATTCCATACCATCCTAGCTAGCAAGCATATACCTGAGCTAAACATGCTAAAAAGTCAACGAAAGGTTGAGTGAATTCATTGTGTTTATAAACAATCATTTTGACACTAGCTTAGCAAAACATTTTGTACTTTATACAATCACAACGATGCTAGAGCCCAGAAACGAAACTTACAAAATGTGCCAACCTGGAGTGTTAATGCTCCCACACTCCCCAATTCTAAATACAATATTTCCCCGTATGCCCTCGAAGGAAACACACGCAAAGAACCCAATGGTTGTTAGGCCCAAAATAATCTATTATTATTGCGATCAGCGTCCACGGTTTAAGCGGTGATTGACGGTTCATGAAGGAAGGGCCACAACAATACACTCGTAGCAACGTTCACATAATAAAATCACTTGTGTTCGATTTTCTAAAACAAGCATGTATCTCCCTCGCGGGTTTTCAAAACGTAAAAAGAGTTAAATGCGAGGCTTTGAACTCACCTTGCTCGTAGGCAATAATCTAATAACCATGTGGCGTCACTGAACATCTCTTCGCGATCGCGAAGTTGCAATTAATCCTAACGGTAATGCTCCATTCATTTAGGGAGGTATAAGTTTTGGGGTTTTTCTGATGGATAGTTACATCGACAAGACTTACTAATAAAAAGACTCAATTTCAAATTATAAAATTTCGGTGGTTGGCCAAATAAAATAAACAAATGAACTACACCCCCTATATTCCTAGGAACCAATTACACAAAAAATGGAAAGGGGATTATATTATATAATTTATTGTACTAGTTTATATATATAATATATATATATTATTATATTATCCTTATTAAACCCCCTTCATATTTATACATTTAATATGTCATATATATCAAAATAATTACTAATATAACTTTAAACTCTAAATTCTGGTAATTATAATATTAAAAATACCAACAACAGCATTGTGTTAGTAAATAAGCTGAGGATTGAGGGAGAGTTGTTGAATATTGGTTTGTGTGGTATATATTGAGATGGAAAAATGCAACCAAAAATGATAATAGACAAATAGTTTCTTTCTAAACTAAATCAAACATCAAAACAACTACATATATCCCTAATCTTCACTAATCTAATAAACTACTAATACCCACAATACACCACCCCACCCCACAACTCACCACAACACTCACAACCCACCACCCGGGTTGTGGTGGTGAATCCACTTTTTTGTGTAATTTTTAATTTCTGATCAAATAATTTTAGGACAATATTGTGTAATACGGAATATCAAACTTTTAACTCCCACAGTTCTAAAATTCAAATTACTCGTATACACACAAAACTTTATACCGTCTCTATACAGACACAAAACAATACCCAAAAAACACTCATTCAGTACACCCACCCACCACCCATCCACCCACACCCCACCCCCTCACTCAACCTCCCCCCATCCCCGCCCCCCCCCCTCCCCCCTCACCCACTCCCCACCCCGCCCACCCCACCCCCTCTAATCCCCCCCCACACCCCCCCTCTCCCCCCCCCCTCCCCCCCACCCCACACCCACCCCCGACCCCCCCCACTCATCCTGCAACCCCCCTACACACCCCCCCCCCTACCCCACCCAACCCCCCACATAACACAAATCCTATTGTACATGTAATATACGGAAATATAATATTCCATTAGATGTTTTATCTTGTTTTTGTTTTTTTTATATTGGTACACTATTCCACCCGAACCGTTAATAATTTTTATAATTTGAATATTTGAGGCTCTTTTTTATTGCGTCTTAAATGTCTCATAATACAACCTTACACCTCCTCTTCACACCCCCCCCTCTAACACCAACCCAACCCTCCATACTCAACCACTTATTAACCAACCCCCACTCCCAACAGCACACACCAACCCACAAACACAAACCCCACCCCCTCCCCCCCCCCTACCACCGGGTGGGATTTCTTTTTTTTTATTTTGTTTAATTATCGCGCGCTTTTTTTTTAAATATATAATATACATACTACCACACATTTCATATATATATATATATACATATATCCTTTTTAAACCTTCATATTATACATTTAATATGTCATATATATCAAAATAATTACTAATATAACTTTAAACTCTAAATTCTGGTAATTATAATATTAAAAATACCAACAACAGCATTTGTGTTAGAAAAAACCTCCAACATACCAAAGCTTAGAGCGGAATTGATTAAAGCATTCACAAGGAAATTCGACACATCAAGATCACAAGATAATCGACGAAAGTATAAACAATATGCACACGATATACCCTCGAACCCCTTTTATTAATAACCAATAAAGGCTTACATCAAGACGAGAAGAATGAATGAACTAGGATCCCCCCATCTCTATTTATAGAGATGAGGGGTAAAATCCTAATGAAATTAAGATTTCATAGTATCTTTGCTTGCCTGGCACACCAAGTGTCACACCCTTAAAATACCGCAGCGGAAAGGTAACCAGGGTATGACTTCATAGCACAAAGAACATAAGATAAAGAAATACCTCTACATGAGTCGTTTAATAATACATCGTTTGATTCATTTAAATAATAAAGTTTTCCAACAAGACAAATATTAAAGTTTTACATCAAAATACAAAATAAGTTTTGATACAATCAAACGATATAAGTTTATGCAAGAATCTCCAATGTGACGCAACCGCGACGATGACTCTAACATGAAACTTCAAGTGCTAGGCAAGATCATGCAAGTTATGGACCTGAGAAATACATGCTAAAACGTCAAAATAAAGTTGGTGAGATCATAGGTTTAAGTAAGTATGAATGTGGACCACAAGATTTCCGGGTGTGACTATTATAACAAATACACTATCACATAAAAGTATTACGATTGTACTAAGCTCATGACACCGAAGCTTTAACCGACGTGTACGTTGTTACAAGTTGTTGCCCCGGTAGGTGTCTAACCTAAGAACACCTAGAGTTCCCCAAATGAAAGACATCAGTTTGATATGGAAATCAAGTAAAAGCGCTACTTACCCGAACGAGGGTGCCAACCCCAGTAGATCTATTTGCAACGTTCGTGCTTACAAAGTAATTAATGGTTCATAATAGTAGGGGCCATAGTGGGTTAATGGGTACTTAGGCAATCCGTAAAATTTTAACGCACTTGTGTCCATAAGTAAAAGCAAGCAATGTATTTTCACCCCTAAGTATTTCAAAACGAGTATTAAGTAAGTGAACGTGGGGCTATGAAACTCACCTCAACAAAGTGATACAACGGGAAACACTACACAAGCTCAACGAACAACGTATCTAACCGCGACCTAAATAATTAAGACGCCTTAGGTACAATACAACAAGTGGTATATGCATATGAGTTGTATAAGGTTTTATCAACCCTATACACTTATAGTGAAGTTTTATAAGACTTTACATGTGCAAACACTTAGAAAGTTTACGTAATACACTTTTACACTTAGGCAGAAAATAAAGTGGGTTGTCTAGAAAATCACTCGACTTTAAATGGTCATATCTCAATCAATACTTAACCAATTAATTCGAAACAAAAATCCAAACTTAGGTATATGTCTTAACTTTCCAGTTGTATGGCCTCTTTTACAGATTCAAAGTTTAAGTAATTCAAAAAGTTGTTGCAAGATTCGAATTCTGAAACATGAACTGCTTGACAACCCGTTTTTGCAAAAATTGTTTGAAAATGCTAAAAAATTGCATAGTTTATAACATTGTATAGAAACCTTGTTAAGACATTATATTACAAGGTTGTGAAAATAAATTTGCCAAAATGGTTCTTTAAAGTGGTTAAAACAAGCTCACAAGTTGGCCTATTTTCTAGGCTAGATCTATAATGGAACAACTTTCAACAAAAAAAATCTATAATGGTGACATGAAATGAAGTATGATAAGTAAAATAAATATAAAATGAGTTAAATGAGATGCTTACTAAGATTGGTGGCGATTGAAAGATCAAGAAGTGCACAAACTAACCCAACTATGCTAGAAAACCCTAGTTTTTTATTATCAAACCCCTAATCTTGTAAAACCTTCAACCTAAAACTTGAATACCTCCTTATTGGGACCTTGTTGCTGCCATGTGAAATGAGGGAAAGAGAGAAGTGTTTGAGAGTTTGAATGAGGTAAATAATTGGTTACAAGACCTTAGTTGTTATACCAAACACTTATTGTAAGGTCAAAGAAGGTTTTAGGAGTAACAAGATTGTGTATAACCCAAATGGATCAAAGGTTTGAAGGCATGTGGTGTGCCTTGGAGGCTAGCCACATGAGAAGGAAAGGAAGGGATTGTGCTTGCCAAGGTTACTAGGTTCATATGTTAAGCATAAGGAGAGAAATGGTGGTTTTCAAGTCAAAATGCATATATTGGCTTATCTCCTTATGTTGGCTGGTTTTATGGTGACTAAAAGGGGGAGGAAAATATTTTTGAAGTGTAAAAATACTTGTAGTTATAATACCTCAAAGTTGGTGGGGGTATTGGGTAAGTTGTGCATGCATGCGTGTAATAAAATGCAAGTTTGGAAGACTTATTTGTAAATCATGCTCATGAGGATGATAATGTAATAGTTAAATGTAGACTAAACTTAGTCTAGAGTCAGGATACGTCCAAAGATGTTTCTCGTTATACGCGGGATAACCTAACGATTGTACATTAAATCAAGTATTCACGTGTTTAAAGTAAAACGTTCAAGTTAATAGGTAAATGTTAACCTGAAAAATGTCAGTTGTCACAGTCTTCCCCCGTAAAATGAATTTCGTCCCTAAATTAAGTTGGTAGTATTTGGTGGTGAGGTGTCTGGGAAAAGGCGAGGGTATTTGCTATGAAATTGGTCTTCACGTTCCCAAGTGAATTCAAGGCCTCTCCTGGAATTCCATCGAACCTTGACGATCGGAATGTGGCTTCGTTTCAACTGTTTGATTTCCCGACCCATAATTTCTACTGGTTCCTCGACAAAATGTAGTTTATCATCCACTTGGATTTCCTCCAATGGAATAACGATTGATTCATCCGATAAGCACTTCTTTGGATTAGAGACGTGAAAAGTTTGTTTTTTGAACTCTATGAGTTTTGTGGAAGTCCGAGTTGGTAAGCTACTAAGGCCAACCCTAGCTAACACCTAATGTTCTGATATTACCTTCGGGTTTAGTTTTTTATCGTGTTTCTGCAAAAAAAAAAACGTATCACGCCCTTCCATGATGAGACTTTCAACATGACTTTATCCCCAACCTGAAATTCTAGAGGTTTACGCCTTACATTAGCGTATCTCTTCTGACGATCATGAGCTGCTTGTATTTTGTTTCGTATCCGAATGATCTTCTTCATTGTTTCATGAATGATCTCTGGACCAGTGAGTTGGCTATCTCTAACCTTGTTCTAGCAAATAGGTGATCGACACTTTCGATCATAAAGTGCCTCAAACGGTGTAGCCTTAATACTGGTATGATAACTATTATTTTAGGATAATTAGACCAAGGGTAAATGGTTATCCCAACCACTACCCAAATCAATCACACAGGCGCGTAACATGTCTTTCAGTGTTTAGATAGTTCTTTCACTTTGGTCATCAGTCTACGAATGATATTCAGTGCTCATGTCCAGGCGACTGCCAAAATCTAGATGTGAATCTACTATCTTTATCCAAGATAATTGAAACTGGCATTCCATGCCTCGAGACAATTCTTTCAGGTAAATTCTTGTCAGTCTTTCCATTTTATCAGTCTTTTTTATTGGTAGGAAATGTGCGGATTGTTAAGAGATCAACAATTCACCCACATAGTGTCGCATGAACCATCTTAACGTGTCGTTCAGTAGTTGGTGATGAGAGGTCCATTGTTATGTGTTCCTATTCATATGGGTATCTCAAGTCGGTTTCCAAAACTAACGGGATGGTTTTTGATATTCAGCTTTTATTTTCGAGTACGTTAAACATTTGCTGACATAGGTGGCGATATCTGCCTTCATGTTAGGCCACCAGTACAATTTATTGAGGTCGTAGTACATCTTGTCGGATCCAAGATGGAGGGAATATTTAGATTTATACGACTCGTGCATAATTAACTCCCTTAAACCACCAAAGTGTGGTAACCAACTCTTGTTCATCAAACATCGAGTTCCATCTAGACGAGTCTTAAACTGCTTGTCCATACCACGTAGGTTCTCAGCCTTAATGTTTTCTTCTTTGACGGCTTCGACTTGTACATCCAGAATCTGTGAAAGAAGGTTTGAATTTATCTTCATGACTAAGGCTCATACTCGTATCGGCTTAACCCGTTCCATTCGGCTTAGGGCATCGGCTACAACATTCGCCTTCCATGGTGATAACGAATATCATCATCATAGTCAATGAGCAGTTTGATCCATCGACGCTACCTCATGTTTAACTCCTTCTGATCAAGTATGTGTTGAAGGCTATTATGGTACGTAAACACGGTACACCTTGTGCCATACAAGTAGTGTCTCAAAATCTTAAGAGCAAACACTACGACTCCTAACTCCAAATTATGAGTTGTATAATTCTTTTCATGAATTTTGAATTGACGAGATGCATACGCTATGACTTTCTCTTTCTGCATTAATACAACACCTAGTCCCTTGTGCGAGGCATCACAATAAACCATAAATTTTTTGGTTCCTTCTGGTAATGCTAAAATTGGCGCACTACAATGTTTCTGCTTCAATAATTGAAATCTTGGCTATTCTTTTTCTTCCTAATCGAACTTCTGGTTCTTTCAAGTCAGTTTAGTCAAAGGCTAGGCTATTTTAGAGAAACCTTCAACAAATCTTATGTAATAGCCGGCAAGACCTAAAAATTAGCGTATTTCCATAGGAGTTGTAGGGGTTGCCCAATCCTTCATAGCTTCAATCTTTACGGGATCAACGTGTATGCCTTGACTATCGATCAAATGCCTAAGAAATTGTACTTTTTGGATCCAAAATTCACACTTAGAGAATTTGGCGTACAACTCCTCTTTCTTAAACAATTATAAGATTAACTTTAGGTGCTCTTTGAGTTCTTTCTTGTTTTGCGAGTAGATTAGGATGTCGTCTATGAACACAATCACAAACTTGTCTAGATACGGCTTACAATCCTGATTCATCAGATCCATGAATACCGTTGGTGCATTGGTCAAAGCAAATGACATCACTTGGAATTTGTAATAACCATAACGACTCCTAAATGCTGTCTTTGGGATATCTTCATCTCGGACTCTGAGTTGGTGATAATCTAATCACTTGTCAATATTTGAGTAGACAATAGAACCTTGTAGTTGATCGAACAGATCATCAATTCTCGGAAGTGGATATTGGTTTTTCACGGTTAGCTTGTTTAACTCACGGTAGTCAATACATAATTTAAAAGATCTATCCTTCTTCTTAACGAACAAGACCGGAGCTCCCTAAGGCGAGGAACTTGGTATGATAAATCATTTATCTGAGGGTTCTTGTAATTGACTAGATAGCTCTTGCATCTCCAAATGGGCTAACCTATACGGTGATCGTGCCAATGGTGCCGCTCCAGGCACCAAGTTGATTTGAAATTCAACTTTTCTAGTTGGTGGGAGTCCAGACAAGTCTTCGGGAAAGACTTCCCAAAACTCCCGTACAAAGAAAAGAAAAGGAAAATATTTTTTACTTTTTATATTTTTGATTTTTTTTTACTTTTGGATTTTAAAACAAGAATGAAACTTTCTAAGTCGAAAGGATCTTCAAACCAAATCAACAAACACAAAACGTAAGAATCTTAACACTAGTCCCCGGCAGCGGCGCCAAAAACTGATTGGTAGTTTTATATACTATAAGATATATATAAAATATAGTACTTTTAAAAGTAATTAAGAAGATTACCAAGTTACCCTTGATAAAATTCACTCTCAAAAATATATATAATATAATATATAATACGTATAATAAACCGGGTAAGTATGATCACC
>BQNB010162919.1:0-14502 GCA_026074375.1 Tanacetum coccineum | reverse complement strand
AAATTAAATAAGCCTCCTCAATGATTTGAAGTCATTTAATCTAACCGATATACACAATCTGACTAAAAAATAGCTAAAAAACCAATAATTTTTATATACCTTAATCCTCTTGTAATTAATCTCATTATTCTTCTCATTTTCATCTTCGTCTCCATTTCTCATTCTCCACACTCATAAAAACTGTTTCAAAACACAATAGGCAGATTTTTAAAACCCATTTGAATACAATCAAAACTCATAAAAAAACATAATCAAAAAAGTCAGAAATCAGTTAAACCCCCTCCCTCATTTTTTTAAGATAAAAACATCAATTACAACATACCTTTAACTGGTGGTACTGGAAAATCAAACCCGACTTAAATCTGCATATGTATTTTTTCGATATCCTAAAACGCCCAAAATATTCCTCAAATTATTCTTCATATGAATGAAATTCAATTTTTCTGAAATTAGGTTTGGCTGTGTTGGGATGTTTAGGCATAAGACACGTATGTTTTATTAGCGGTGGATGTGTTTTGATCTTAACCGGATAGGGGGAGTTCACAGATCTAGGGATAGTATTTGATTGGAGGTGAGAGGCTGTGGGTTTTTGTTATAGATTAAAAAATGTAGGGTTATACGGGTTTAGATTCAAAGAGTGATGATATTTAGAAGAGGGGTATGTTTCTTTGTTTCCCATTAAATGCTGGCAAGGTATAATAACTCACAGCTGTTGATTATTTTTCAATTTCCAGGTGTCGTTTTTACAATTTTTTGCTTCAAGATCAAAAAATCAAAAACCTTCTTTTATATAGGTTATAGATTATAGATAGATATAGATTGAACTATTTTGTTGAAAAGAAAGATTTATCCTAATCGGTCATAGACATTTGCAACCACTAATAACTATATTTCGAGATCAGTCACAACAGATACTTGAAATACAAGTCTGGAAAATATTTTAAGGATCGGCAACCCGTTATGTTCTTTCAGTTTAAGAATCATGGGATGCTTGGTTGTTGGTATTGAGGGGTAAGGAATAACAAAGATAATGATTAATTAAACCCGAATAGTTATAATGCAATGAGTCATTACCCAATACTAGGTAATCCACCATTCCTCATCATTTTGAGGGTAATGGCATTATTTATAATGCTCTATAATCGCTTTTTCTTTACTTCCTTAATTTTCTCCCCCACTCTCTCACATTGTAACTTCTCTTTTTTTAACCTCAACCTTAAATCGTTCATGTACATTCTGTATTTTTAGTCATTATATTTTTATGAATGCTCATGTATGTAAGTAGCATTTTTAAAATATTGTAAGTTTAAGTTTCTTATTAATATTCTATTGTTTTAGGCGGCCTTTTGAGATGGAAGGTGACGGAAAAGGTCTACCGCTGAAGCGGTTAGTTATTGGATAATCCAATACAACAAAAATGCGTCCACGGAAATACGGAATGCAACCTAATCCAATATATGTCGTCATAAGTACTTATCACATGGATAACACTACCAGTAATAATTCTATATAGCTAATCACTATTCTAATTGTTTAGTGAAATTCAATTATAAGTTTTAAAACGTTTATAAATATACCTTTAGTAAAAATGACATAACTTTTACGTTTCAAGTCCGTTTCTTGCGTTTCTTATGTCCACGCTTTCGTATTAAGACGAGTTATCAAAATTTGACATTTTCATATTTTTAGTCCTCTGATGAACAGTGATTTTACTGTTCATACCAGTTATAAACTTATTTTTATAGTTTTAGTTATCGTAAAACCCGTAAATGGCGTATCTTATTCGTTATAGCTCCGTTTTTAGCGTTCTTTTCGAGCACGTTCTCGTAATTGAAAGTCCTATCTATTTATGAGGTTTTACAATCTAATAAATATTTCTAGCGTCACTGAAGCCAGTAACCTTTTTAAAAAAAAATGGTTTTATAAAAGTATTATTTTATACATTTAGGTATATAATCTGCGTAATTCATTAACTTGTCCGTTTAATTGAAAATTTACGTTCTTATTGTTTTGGAATCCAAAAAATAATGCGTGATTTTAATAAAAATTAACCAAACCTTCTGTTGTAGTAATATTATGGACAATTTTTTATAAAATTCTTTAATGACTTTCGGTTATTTAACGTAAAACTCCGTAAACTACGTTATCTTTTCGTATAATCAGTTTTCAAGTTCCTTATATGCCCGGAATCGTCATGAGACGTGGTATTTTTATAAAATATAAAATCCATGCTAAAAATTTCGAACTAAAACAGCCCATTTTTACCTTTTTGAGTTTATTTATATAACTTTGTTTTATATACTTTTTAAACCACATAATTTACCACGAGTCCTTTATAACCTTTTATATTATAAGTATCATATATTATATAGTCCATTTGTCCATATTTTGTCCAAGATCATCAAGTCCTTACATCACATGAAATCATAACTTTCCTTAAGTAAGCTTTTTATTACAAGTTTATTCAGAACTTTTTACTCTTACACCAACATCGTACATACTTATTTTCATCATTCCATGATATAACATCCCAATAACATGAATAGTGTTAACACAATTAAAAGTCACAAGAAATATATTTACAATGTTTAGAAGCATCATAATGGTGGTTTTGCCATATAGAACTAATATACTCATAAAATCCTGAAAATGAAAAGGTGAGAGCTTATAGATAACCTTAAGGTGATAAATGATGATGAGAAATATAATCTAAACCCTTGTTTAGATTTTTAAACCAAGCTTGCAAGAATGAAACCCTAATTTTTCTAAAGAACCCAAACTTCCTTTATCTTGCTTCAACACTTGTAAAGGCTTAACCAAGCCTTCAAACATTCATAGTATTCTATATAAGTTTTTGTAAGTAACACTTAGTATACAGTGTAGAAAAATTTGGTAGTGAGTTGTGTGGGGAAGAGGGTTTATATTTTTTATTTTGAGCCGTGGGCTTCAAGAGGAGAGAAAAAGAGGATTTTGTTGGTTTTTGCTTAAGTGTTTGGTGTTGTGTGATCTTACCACTTAGCTATGCATGTAATATATGTATAAGGTGGTCAAAGAAAGACCAAAGACTAGTATAAAGGGGGGGGGGGGGACGGCAACAAGGAGTAAAAAGGGGAAAAGTTTGGTCAAGTCTTACTAACCCTTATGTACATATACTAGCTCATAAATGGAAATGTTTCTTTGCTCCCTCAAATGGACATTAGTCCATGAAATCATGGAAGTAATATCTAGCTAGTTCTTGTAGTAAAAAGAAAAGAAAATGAAAGTTTTATTTGATAAATGTATAAGTTGTAGTTTTATGAAAACATAATGCATAACTTTGTAAAGTGTATGTATTTGTCTATTTATTTCATGTAAGATTCGGCTCAAGTGATGAATGTAGGTAAAGTTTAATAAAACTTTAAGCATTAGAACTCAACAACGTAAATAAGGAAGACGCGTACTCCCAGTAAATTAGATCATCCTTTACAGCCAATAAGAATATTCAATTGGCGAAACTTAACAACGATATCCGCACACCCAACAACATAAAACAACACAACAAAGACTTGATAATACAATCGTCCCCCAACAAAATTGCTTGCATGCCGAAAACATATTAATTCGTTGTTGAGTCCTGTTTTACGCTCAATGCTTACTTAATATCTTACTGCTATATAAATAACAAATAGGAAATTAAAAGAAACTTGTACTGACTAAATAAAAAAATCTTGATAATATAATGACTTCGTAAATGACCTTACAAATACCGTGGAATATTACAGCTGTGATTGGATGTTTAGGCATAATGACACGTATGTTTAATTAGCGGTGATGTGTTTTGATCTAATCAGACATATGGGAGTTCACAGATCTAGGGTGATGAGTATTTGAATGGAGTGGTTGAGAGTTAGCTGGAGGGTTTTATGATATAGATTATAAAATGTAGGGTTATACGGGTTTAAGATTCAAAGAGTGAATGTATTTAGCAAGAGGGGTATGTATCTTTTGTTTCCCATAAATGCTGGCAAGAATAATAAATCACACAGTTTGATTATTTTTCGAATTCCCAGGTGTCTATTTTTTACAATTTTTTTGCTTCTAAGATCAAAAAATCAAAAACCTTCTTTAATAGGTTATAGATTATAGATAGATATAGATTTGTGAACTATTATGTTGCAAAGAAAGATTTATCCTAATCGTCATGAGACAATTTGCAACACACTAATCAACTAAATTTCGAGATCAAGTCAACGACAGAACATGCAATACAGTCTGGTGAAAATAATTTTAAGGATCGAACAACCCGTTATGTTCTTTCAGTTTAAGAATCATGGGATGCTTGGTTGTTGGTATTGAGGGGTAAGGAATAACAAAGATAATGATTAATTAAACCCGAATAGTTATAATGCAATGAGTCATTACCCAATACTAGGTAATCCACCATTCCTCATCATTTTGAGGGTAATGGCATTATTTATAATGCTCTATAATCGCTTTTTCTTTACTTCCTTAATTTTCCCCCCCACTCTCTCACATTGTAACTTCTATTTTTTTAACCTCAACCATAAATCGTTCATGTACATTATGTATTTTTAGTCATTATATTTTTATGAATGCTCATGTATGTAAGTAGCATTTTTAAAATATTGTAAGTTTAAGTTTCTTATTAATATTCTATTGTTTTAGGCGGCCTTTTGAGATGGAAGGTGACAAAAAAGGTCTACCGCCGAAGCGGTTAGAACAGCCATAACAGCAGCAGCCCCTGCAAGTTTTCGCTATAATTTGTAATGCAGGACGCTTGAACATACAAGTGCAGCTCAACAGTAAGTACAATCCACACGTTTGGTTGAATATGCTACTTCTGATGCTGTTAACTAAATTGTATGATAATGATATCTTATTTTCACGTAAATGAACTGAAATTACTAATTTACACTTGGTCAACAATATTTTTTTGTTTCATTGTAACAGATGCTCCAACTACTTCTAAAAGATTCTCAAGATAAGAAATGTGTACGTGCAAAATCTAAGCAAATGTTTAAGACAATGGGCTTATCAACACTTTTATCCCTTTGCTTCACAAGGTGAAAGTGTGTGACACACATGGAATTATGAGAGTTCAGGCCAAAGATGCTGTTTCGATTGCTCAATGTGTCTCAAATATGGTATGCAAATAAGCAGATTGTGAAATATGAATCTTTGGGTTAATTGTTATGTTATTTTTTTTATGATTATAAGTGATATAATGTAGTTTTTTTTAATCTTTTAGGAGGTTAGAGAGATGAAAAAGAATATTGGCCTGATTTGTTATTACAAATGTCGCCTGCATTGTTGAAAGATTGTGTAACACCCCCAAAAATGTGTCGCAGCGAAAATATGTCTGGGGGCGTTACTTCATAATACAATAGCTCAAGATACAAGAGAACGACCTCTAATGTGTCGTTTGAAAAGTAATCTCGTTGATTTTCTTGAAATTGATATAACATTTGTCCCATAATTGCGAAAAGCTTAAAAGTAATACAACGAGATTTGATTATTTGTATGTAAGAAGAAATCCATGAATGAAATCTTGTCAAATTTAGACTCCAATGCACATCAAGTAAGCCAAGCATCTAATTCACCTGAGAAAAACATGCTTAAAAGTGTCAACATTAAAGTTGGTGAGTTCATAGAGTTTTGTAAGTATAAATGTAAATGTTGGATTTCAAAGATTTATAAAGTGTGTATGACCATTTCAATCCTTATAATAATCGCCAAAAATGTAAGAGTAAATGTAGAACCGAAAGAGTTTAGTGTTTATTGCTTCGCCGCAATATAATGAAAAGTGTTCAGAAATTAGTAATGTTCAATAAGTAGTATGGACAGTGAGATCGTTGATTTTCCAAAATGTATGGGTCTACTATAACAAATACAGTACCACATAAATAATATCTACTGTTGCACTAAGCTCATGACACTGAAGCTCGACATATATGTATGCAATTTAATGCACAAAATGTGCCCGTGTAGATGTTCAAACCCGTAAACATCCAAATTGTTCCGACATGTATGCATTCGTTGTTTCAGTACAGTCGAAACTAGTGAGCGCTACTCACCCGAATAGGGATGTCAATCCCAAATAGATCTATTTATACACTCGCGCTTCCTCAACCGGTCCTCCGGTCAAGAATTTAACAGTTCATGATAATGGGCAATGGTGGGTTATGTTACTTAGGCAAACACGTAAACAGGAGATGATAACCGAAAACACTTGTGTCCAATAAAAATTAACTGTTGTATTTGTAAATAGCTTTGAGTACTTAAATCCATAAGTAGAAAAGAGTATGATATAAATCAAGTAATCGAGTTCGTAATGAGTATGTAAACAAGTTGTATTTAGCATGTATTCTCCCCCGAGATTTGTAAAGTAAATGTAAAGCAAGTGAAAGAGGGGCTATAAACTCACATCGATGATGAAGAACGATTGGCGGGAATGTACACATTGAGTACAAGACGAAACGGAAACTGAAACGGCTCGACCAAGAAGTTGCGGTTTATCTTAACGGCTATGACCCACTAGCCTAGGATGATGTACTTGGTTTTCCGATGAATGAGTACGTCAACGTGACACGTTGATAAAAGATTTAGATTTAAAGTTGTAATAGTTTGGTGGTTGGTTAAATAAATAAATCAAAAAGCATATGTAATTCATACGATGAATCATATAGCAGAGTATGTAATATATCCCGTATATATTACATATGAAAAATAAGCAATTATATAATTCATATGGTGAATTCTACAGTAAGACAAAATAATCAAATGACTAATTTGAAGTATATAATACTTTGCAAGTATTATTTAAGAAACGTTACTAATGTATCATTTGTAAAAACATATGATTTAATGTTTTTATTAATTTCATAATGATATTTCATTATTAATTTAATTGTTTTATAAAAATAATGTATAAAAGTAAAAATAGTGCGCGCGATTTTAAAACCTCATATCTTTATCGTTTTGACTCCGTTTTATACGTTTCTTATGTCCACGACTTCGTATTGAGAAAATCTATCAAAATATCATATTATAAAATAAAACATTGATGAACTGTAACATTACAGTTTCATATCATTTCATAAAAACTGTTTTATGTAATTAATTATAAAATAACTTAGAAAGATACAAAACTGCTCATTTTAATTCCGTTTCTCGAGTTTCTTATGTCCTTGGATTCGTCATGAAGAGTGCTATGTTTATAAAATATTTATTTTTATAGATCAGATCTGAGACAGAAAGTATTTATATAAAATTTATAAAAAACTTTATAAAAAACTTTTATACGATTAATTAACGTAAACTCGTAAATGTCATATCTTCTTCGTTATAAATCCGTTTTTCGAGTTCTTTACATGCTTACGATCCTTGTGAAGAGTAATAATTTAATAAAATATAAAATGTATGGGTTTAATGTCGAATCCAAACAGTAGGTATTAAAAGTTAATTAGGGTTTATGATTAATAAAACTAGTTTTTATAATTACTTTCACTTAGGAACTTTGCACCATTATTTTACCAAATATTATACCATATATCTTACATATACTAAGTCCTTTAAAAGTCCATAACCCTTGACCAAATGGAATCCATGTCCTTGTGATCTTTTACACATCAACTTGTAAATAACCTTCAACACCATTTAATTTGTAATTCATTCTTATAATTTATTTGACATTTATACCAAGCATGTACCTTTATTTAAAGTATTATTTTACCACATACAACATGAAATTCGATTTTAATAAGCTCTTAAATACCTTATATAACACAAAAATAATTCTAGGTGGTGTCTAACATATATAACAAGTATGTATATAAAAGATAATGAATGAATAAACATGAAATGCTTCAAATAGACCTTATAGAAGATGAGTAGGATGATGAACACAAGACAAAAAACCCTAACCAAGCTTCCAAATCCAAAACCCTAATCAAGAAAACCCTAGATATGTTTTCTTGATTAATCCTTGCTAAACCCAAATCCAAGCTTGCAAAAACCTTGAGTAACCTTAGATGATCTTAGGATGAGTGCTTGTATGCTTGGAATACTTGTAAAAGAAATTTATATCAAAACCCTAGCTCTATATTTTTGAGCCGTGGGTTATGAGCTTAATATGGGGAGAGTATAAGAGTTTTTCTTGTATTTGAGGAGAGTAGGTGTTAGATATGATAAGCCTTGCTTTATATAACAATTGGGAAACCTAATACAACTTAAAAGGAAACCATGGACTTAAAATGGTTTAAGGTACATGAGAAAGAGCTCTCCTCCTTCCCATGCACCATGGCCAGCCTTAAGAGGGTCTAGGGTACACATGATGTGCCAATCTTTAGAAACTTGAGCCTTGTGTGTACTTGTGTAAGGTTTACCATGTGCAAAATAGGGGTTAGTGGGTATTTTGTGTTATTTCTGTGAAACGAACAGAACCCATATCCGGCCATAAGGTGTTATAACATGATAAAATGAATAAATTTTTGTGTATTGGGTATAGAAGTGGGTATTTGTTTGAGTGTAGATGGGTAAAGGTGCTTCCGGGTATGCCCGAATGTAATTTATTGCGAAACGTAAGCGTTTTACGTAACCAACAAAAATAAATTACAAAAAGTTATAAATTATACTCCTAATAATCATATAACACTTGCTTGATGTAAACTTTAATTTGTTTGGTGTCCGTTTATATTGAACGTTGATTTTTAGTTTACGCGATTTAACTATAAGATAATAATTAAAAGCGAACGCGTAAAACTCTAAAAATAAATAATGGAATTAATTAAAGTCGTAAATAACCTGAAAATGAGAAATGTTACAGTCTCCACCCGTTAGAAGAGCCTTGTCCCTAAGGCTCAAGTAGCAACACTTGACGAAGGTACGGGTTTAGTGAAAAGATATGGATACTTCTTTTGAAATTGTTCTTCGCGTTCCCATGTGAACTCAGGACCTCTCTTCGGCATAATGATTGCAGACTTAGTAAGTCGGTTAACAATCACCCAAATGATGTCATAACCTTGCGACGACTTAGGAAGCTTTTGTGACAAAATCCATTGTGATGTTATCCCGCTCCCATTAGGGTATCCCGGGTTGTATCAACAAACCCGATGGCCTTTGGTGTTCGGCCTTGACCCTAACACCTGTCAAACATTTGCTAACATAGGTGGCGATGTCGGCCTTCATATTGGGCCACCAATATAGCTTTTTCATGTCTTGGTACATCTTGTCAGAACCCGGATGGATGGAGTATTTTGATTTGTGGGACTCGTGCATGATCACAATCCTCAAGTCACCATAACCTGGCAACCAACTCCTGCTGTTTAAGCATAGGGTTCTGTCGGTGCGGGGTTCCAACTTTTCCTTTGGTATATCCTTCCTGATCATACCTCTTACATCTTCGTTCTTAAGATTCTCTGGTTTCTGTACTTCGGTCTGAGCATTCAAGATTTGTTTGGGAAGATCCAAACCAATAGTCATTACTAAGACTCAACTCTTAATGTTTTAATTCGCTCTTTCAGCTCAAGCATCATCAGCAACAATCGCTTTTCCCGGGTGATAACGAATCTCACAATCATAATCGTTGAGCAACTCTAACCAACGACGTTGCCTCATATTCAACTCCTTTTGGTCAAGTATGTGTTGTAGACTCTTATGATCTGTGAACGTCGTACACTTGGTCCCATACAAGTAGTGCCTCCAAATCTTTAGAGTAAACACCACTGCACCAAATTCTAAATCATGAGTAGTATAATTCTTCTCATGAATCTTCAACTGTCGTGATGCGTAAGCAATCACCTTCTCGTTTTGCATCAATACCGCACCCAATCCTTTATGCGATGCATCGCAATAAACAATGAAGTTCTCAGCTCCTTGAGGGAGAGCTAAGATAGGTGCGCTACACAACTTATTTTTCAATGTCTGGAAAGCTGCTTCTTGCTTGTCACCCCATTCAAAGGCGACTTTCTTCTGAGTGAGTTTGGTCATTGGCTTAGCGATTTTTGAAAATCTTTCAATGAATCTTCGGTAGTATCCAGCAAGACCTAAAGATTGACGTATCTTCGTTGGAGTCTTAGAAGATGCCCAATCTTTTATGGATTTGATCTTGGCGGGATCCACGTGAATGCCTTGACTATCAATCACGTGGCCGAGAAATTGTACCTTGGGAATCCAAAATTCACATTTAGAGAATTTAGATACATACTTCTTTCCTTAAGTAATTCCAAGAATATTTATAAAACTAAGATGTTCTTCATTTCTTTCTTTTTCTTAATATAACGTCAAATAAATACGAATCACAAACTTAACTAAATATGGTTTCCCACACCCATTCAATGAGAATCCAAAAAGACCGCCGTGCGTACGTCATAAAACCAAATGGCGTAACTTGGAACTCGTAATGACCATACCGAGTTCTGAATGCCGTCTTTGGAATATCCTCTTCATGTACTCGAAGCTGATGATAACCTGATCGCAAGTCTAACTTAGAATAAACACTGGATCCTTGTAGTTGATCAAATTAATCGTCGATCCTTGGGAGTGGATAACGATTCTTTACCGTCGGCTTGTTTAATTCTCAATAGTCGATGCACATTCGAAATGATCCGTCCTTCTTTTCGATAACAAGACCGGAGCTCCTCAAGGTGAGGATTTGGGTCTTATGAAGCCCTTGTAAGAAATTTCCTTCAGTTGATTCGACAATTCTTTCATCTCGGACGGTGCTAATTGATAAGGCGCCCGTGCTACATAGGTGCAGCACCAGGTATCAAATCGATTCGAAATTTCACTTGTCGGGCTGGTGGAATACCCGGCAAGTCCTCGGGAATTACTTCGAGAAAATCTCGAATGATTGAGTATGCTTCAAGTCTCTTCCTCCCTTTGAATGTCTTCGTTCTCCTTTATGGTACTATGTAGCCAAAAAGACATGGCACCTTTTAGCAAGTGGCCCCCGGGGGGGTGGGGGGGGGGGTGGGGGGGGGGGGGGGGGGGGGGGGGGGGTGGGGCAATGGACCCAACTGTTTGTTTTGGTACACGAGATGATGTTTAATCGGGACCCGTGTCCGTTGTCGCTTCCGTTACTATGAACAATTAATGTTTCATTTCCCCATGGAATACGAACGATCTTCTCGGCATAAGCTATCATGGCATGATATTTTGACAACCAATCCATACCAATTATGACGTTGAAACTACCAAGTTATATGGGCATTAGGTTGATGTTGAATGGATGATTTAGTAAATTCTCTAATGGCGAGCAAATTTGATAGCGAATTGTCCTAGGTCGACTAGTGATGTGTCTCGGCTTTTCGAGCTTAGTGATTTGGTATAAGACATGTTCAACTTTAAAGTAAGATGGAGTAAAGGTCTGCTTAGTTGCTATGGTTACTAATTCGATTTCCCAAAGTAAACGCGTTTTACGAATACGCACACAAAACTTTTTTTTTTCAAGGATGTAAGTAAAAATGGATTTATTGACAAATGTTACATGGTGACTACTCTCAGCATGGCATAGTCCTTCCTGAATTATACATAGGTGATCAGGCTATGTATATTTGAGGGCTAACGATGCGATGCTCATTTTCGTCAAAATTGTGTTATGTATAAAGAAGTATCAAAGAGTTTTATAAGATGACAAAATGATTCACAAGGTGGATGCAAGGTTGTTGATAGGATGACAATAAAATGGTTTGCGAGAAATCGTATGATGGTTTTCAAGACGATAGTGACCAAGAAAGACTTAAGGTTTAATAAACTCGTTCCAAACAAGATGCTGACAACTTTATTCAGCAAAATTCGGTGTATCTACACTTCTCTATCTACCAAAAAAAAAATTGGCTAGGTTTGTCCAGTATATTTAATCCATCAAGATGGGTATCCCAAAATATATCGTTACAGATCTTATGACTGGTATAACTGCTTTATAGAGAAGGTCTCATTATAGTGAAAACCTCAAGAAAAGGCGTAGTCGCGTGAGTATGTTTGCATAAGTTTCTAAATGTCCGAGGACGGAGTCTCGTTTCTGTTACTACTGGTAGATATAGTCATTCCTACTGGTAGCCCGAAATGAATAGTCCGACTATTTATTTCGTCGATATGTGTTTATCTCGTTTAAGGTGGGTTGCATTACCTATTAGATAAAGTTGTATTAGTCGGGACCGCTCCAGGACCCAACAGCAACGACCATAACGTCAATACTATAACAAATGGTGATGGGATGCCGAGAATGAGGACATTTCGAGAAACAAAATTTTCAGACTAAAGTTTAACAAATGGGAGGAGCTCGAGGAAGAGCTTATGCGATAGACGGCGGATTATGGTACTCAGTCGTTAGATCGAGGATGAATCAACTCCATTAGCTCAAGTGTGTGTAACAAGTCTGTTAGTTCCACGAACAGTTCGTGATTGTGAGGATTAGCAACGACAAAAGTAATAACTCAAGAATGAGATAAGGTAGTTCTAAGCGAGGCATTAAGATTCTGCTGAGTGGCAAGACACTATTGTGCTTCTAAACCTTTTTAACGAATTCCGGTGATTATCGTGTTCGAGTTCATACTCGTGTCATATTGGATACCATTAAGCCCACTCATTTATAATTTATTATTTGTATAAAGAAGCATCCCAATTTATGTAAATAATGAATTGATAAAGTTATGGTTCGGTGATTTACAATTTCTATATTTAACTGAAGAGGCGTCTCAATCATTTTAAATAAAGAGATTATAAATCATCCTACTTAATAATTTATGATGCAACACGCGTACACCCAAAGCTTCCAAGGGGGTATATGACATGACGATGCAGGTGCTCTAATGAGTATGGGACGAGTGTTTAAAACTCGTCTTCAAAGACGGGGAGTAAAACAATCAGGGGAAATCGACATAGTGTTCAAATAATTGATGAGTACTCGATTAGAGTAGATAAGGTAAAGGTCCTTATGAACGAGTCAACATAGCAATTATCATATCAATCCTTATATTACAAGTCCCGCCCATACAAGACTTGTAATACTTAGATTCATACATAATTCCATGTAAACAAAATTATGATGATTTTCCGTGTAATATGATATTGTATACAGTTATGAGAAAAAAATATTCTTAGAGACCATTGTTTAACTTACAATGTCTGAAAACGAAGTGAGACCATTGTACAACTCACAATGTCTAAGAAGTAAAATGAGACCATTGTGCAATTCACAATGTCTTTTAAAAAAATGTCATAGTATTTACATAAATAACTCTTATATAAATAAATGTATGATATACGTAAAGGGATGAAAGCATATATATTATATATGTATGTCAAGTAAGCACTTAATTAAACAAGTAATGTAAGCAAGTAAGCAAGTAGTGTGTATGCACTTTGAAAATGTTTGATGTGATGCAATGTTTATGAAAACGGTTATAGTCTAGGGTAAAATATGCAACCTAGTTCTCTATAACCTTGGCTCTGATACTAATCTGTAACACCCCCAAAAATGCGTGTCGCATCGGAAGTATGTCTGGGGGCGTTACTTCATAATACAATAGCACAAGATATAAGAGAACGACCTCTAAATGTGTCGTTTGAAAAGTAATCTTGTTGATTTCTTTGAAATTGATATAACATTTGTCCCATAATTGCATCACAATGAAAAGCTTGAAAATAACCCAACGAGATTTGATCATTTGTATGTAAGTAGAAATCCATAAATGAAATCTTGTCAATTTTAGACTCCATTGCTCATCAGTAAGCCAAGCATCTAATTCACCTGAGAAAAACATGCTTAAACGTGTCAACATTAAAGTTGGCGAGTTCATAGAGTTTTGCAAGTATAAAGGTAAATGTTGGAATCCAAGGATTTATAAAGTATGTATGACCATTTCAATCCTTATAATAATCGCCAAAAATGTAAGAGTAAATGTAGAACCGAAAGAGTTTAGTGTTTATTGCTTCGCCGCAATATAATGAAAAGTGTTCAGAAATTAGTAATGTTCAATAAGTAGTATGGACAGTGATATCGTTGATTTTCCAAAATGTATGGGTCTACTATAACAGATACAGTACCACATAAATAATATCTACTGTTGCGCTAAGCTCATGACACTGAAGCTCGACATCTATGTATGCAATTTAATGCAAATAAAGGCCCGTGTAGATGTTCAAACCCGTAACATCCAAATTGTTCCGACATGTATGCATTCGTGTTTCAGTACGGTCGAAACTAGTGAGAGCTACTCACCCGAACAGGGATGTCAATCCCAAATAGATCTATTTATACACTCGCGCTTCCTCAACCGGTCCTCCGGTCAAGAATTTAACAGTTCATGATAATGGGCAATGGTGGGTTATGTTACTTAGGCACATGTAAACAGGAGATGATAACCGAAAACACTTGTGTCCAATAAAAATCAATCATTGTATTCGTAAATAGCTTTGAGTACTGTAACATTCCGTATTTTCAGGTCATTTACAATGCTATTTAAATTCACTATATTTTTTTTTCTTTTCTTTTTTTTTCAT
>BQNB010162918.1:0-14502 GCA_026074375.1 Tanacetum coccineum | reverse complement strand
TGGTCTATTTGGTTTGTGATGTTATTGTCTGGTTTGTGTGTTATTGCAGCTTGCACATTGCATTTGCAGCTTGCATATGTACATTGCATTTGTTCATTGCATTTTCAGCTTCCATTTGCAAGCTAGCATTTGCACATTGCATTTGTACATTGCATTTACAGCTTGCATTTACAAGCAAGCATTTGCACATTGCACTTGCATATTGCATTTGCAGGCTAAAGTACTTATTAAAACCTTATTAAAAGTGAAACAAGTTGAAGATAAGCAGAGGGAGAAGAAGCCACAGTTTAATAAGCAGTTTCTATAAGCAATTAAGCACGAAGTGACCAAAAGTGTTAATAAGTGTGACCATATGTTGTTTAAAGCAAACAAATATGTATTTTGTATGACTATTGATTATCCAATAGCCACATGAATTCTATGTTTGTGTGGCCTTTTGTAATACGTGACCAAAAGTGTTAATAAGTGTGACCATATGTTGTTTAAAGTGAAGAAATGTGTATTTTATGTGACTATTAATCATCCAATGGTCACATGAATGTTTGTGTGGCCTTTTATAATATTTAGTCATACAAAGCATGAAATTTAATGATGACCGATTTCACATTTTGTTCTAAATAATAGCCACATGAATACTTCACGATGTGACTGTTATGAATATATTGGTCACATATAATCACCTTAAATGTGGCCATAAACATAATTTAGTCACACATTTGTGATATGTTGTGGCTATTGTAAAGGCATATAGTCACATGATCGTGCTAGAAGTAAATGTGACTATACACATTAGCTTTTGGCAAGCTAACACAAACTAAACTTTAAACACACATATTAAGTTACGTGACCATATGTACTGGATTTTGGCTACACTTAAATAATGTGTGACAAAACGTTTAGTGTGACCATATATGGCATTTGGTCACAGTGTTCAAGTGTGTGACATATATTTGTCACTATTTATATGTATATCGTGACTAATGATTCAACCTTACTTTTCATTTGTCACGCGTCCCAAATTCATATGTGGCTAAATAATTAGCAAAAGATAGCAGTCACCCTTAAATAATGTGTGACAAAAACTTGACTGTATGATTTAGACACATAAAAAATTACTTCATGTGACCATATATGCCAATTTGGTCACATTGTTTAAGTGTGTGACATATATTTGTCACTATTTATATGTATATCGTGACTAATGTTTCAAGCTTACTTGTATTTGTTACGCGTTCCAAATTCATATGTGGCTAAATAATATTACCAGTTACCTTTAGCCACATAATGTTCGAATGTGTGGCAATACAGTTCTAATAGTCACACAATCGAAATTTTCATGTGTGGCTAATTAATAAATGTTGTCTATTTTGGTACCTTTAGCCACATAAATATGTGAATGTGTGGCCGTTCTATTTTGCCCATGTGAAACCAGATCCACTTTTTGTGCTAGTGTATACACTTCGAAAATCAAGATACAAGAAAAAGATAAAATCTCAAGTTGAAAAGTTCAATTATGCGTCGCACTTCTCCTCAAAGTCAAAGAATTAAAGACTAACTCAAATAGTGCATTAACTCCCTAAGTACGACGCATATATTACTTTGTGCGCCGCACTTCTCATTTGGTTACGAAAATTAAATGAAGTCATAAATACTAGTGCATTAACACCTCAAGTGTGTCACACTTATAATAATTGTGCGCCGCACTTTCACCCCAAAATCAGCCTATAAATAGGAGATGAATTTTCACCACAAATCATCCCTTCATACTCATTTCCCTCATATCACACACACTCTCTCTCACCTTTATGATACCCTAAACCTTTTCCAATCTTCTCCCAAGCATAAACACCACACCTTTTGAAGATTCAAGATCAAACAACCAAGAACGAAGAAGAAAATCATTTTAGTTTATTGAAATAATGAAGTTTCTTGTTGAATCAAGTTATGTTATGAACTACATAGCCATGAGAGGCTAATTCTCTCATGACTACTCGGTGAAGTTATGATAATAAAAAAGTGTTTGGTATTATTGTGATCTCATTAATCTCAAGCTTATGTTGCACCCCTATTATATCTTATCTTGTCGGTTTTGCTTATCAACTTAGATTATATAATCATATCGATATAGGTCGAAAGACCCGTTATGACCTATATGGTTTTAAAGATTTGTCTATGGTCTTTATCGTCTGTGTTGAGAAATCCACTTTCGTAAATTGATAAACAAAATAAGCTTTGATATAATAAGTTAACTGGATCATTTGAGTGACACGTCTAGTATAGCCAACTAAATATAAGTCTTAAGTTAATTAAGTTAATTTATGAAAACATTTTCTAACGAGAAATCCTTTTTATAAGTTAAAGTTCCATCTTTGAGGTCTTAATCATTACCACTACTTATAAATTATTTAATGCCTATGATGCAATTGGAGCTTATCGGCAAAAACATATCAATTTAGGTAGTCCCTTGTGGCTGCGGTGGCGACTAGATCAACGCGTTATTGCTGCAAGAGAAACTCCCATCGAAATTCACTATGAATCTTTGGGGACCTATTATGAGATTTATGGACACTATCTAATAGTAAGAAGTATAAAAAAGAAATTCTTTATATATATATTCGAACCACTCTCGGTCATATTTCTCTTTATCGAGAAATAGAAGAAGCCATATAGGGGTTTTGGCAGGGCTGTTGTAATTCTATATACGTGAGTTATACTTTTACTCATGTGTCTCCCAATAATAAAATTAGTATTTTCAGTCATTATAAATTTAAAGCTTTTAAAACACATCACGGGTTGTGATAGAAATGGTATCAAAGCCAAGGTTATAGAGAACTAGGTAGTTTGGCCTAGACTATAACCTAGGAACCTTCATATAGTTGCATTATAGGATCTATGTGCGCGGTGTTCCACTTATACGTGCTTATGTGGTTATAGATTATATATCATTAGTTAAGTCATTCATTTGAAATGGGTGAGTCTACTACTAGGTATGACTGGGAAAGGATACGAATATAAACACGATGGCCAACGTAGTTATAAACGTATCATGACTCACACGTATTTAGTATTATCATTCACACAAATCGGTGTTGACACCTTAGGATCGTAGCAGGCGTAGTATAGCATATTAAGTTATCATATACGTGTTGACCGTCATGCCTACCTAACGTTACTCATATTCTCCCTCATGTAGATAATGCCTCTAACGATGACGACCCGAAGTGCTGGCCAGCCTGTTGCCGCATCACGAAGAGGGGGAACGGGTGGACGAGCTGGTAGAGGTGGTGGTAAGACTAGAGGTCGTTCTGGTGATCAGGGTGATGGTAGGATTGATGGTCAAGGTGGGCAAGTAGGTGGTCAGGGTAGTGAGGTGAATGATTGTGTTAATAGAGTCCCTGACTTCTCCACCATCATTGCACAGCAGTTGCAAAATTCGCTTCCCACTATTGTAGCCTGAGTAGGTGACCAAGGTAGAGGTCAAAGAAATGGTAGGAATCAAAATGATGATGCCATCAATGACAACATCCGAGGTGATGTTAGTAGGGGTTGTACTTATAAGGAGTTCTTAGCTTGTTACCCTAAGGAGTATGATGGTAAGGGAGGTGCTATAGTGTATACCCGTTGGATTGAGAAGATGGAGTCCGTTCAGGATATGAGTGGGTGTAGGGATAGTCAAAAAGTAAAGTACACTACTAGTTTGTTTGTTGGTAAGGCTCTCACATTGTGGAACTCTCAAATCCACACACGAAGTCGACAAGCCGTTGTAGGTATGTCTTGGGAAGACTTTAAGACTTTGACTAGAGAGGAATTTTGCCCGAGTAATGAAATTCAAAAGTTGGAAACTGAGTTGTGGAATCACGCCATGGTCAGGGCTGGCCATGTTGCGTATACTAATAGGTTTAACGAGTTGGCTAGGTTAGTTCCTCACTTAGTAACCCGAAAGGTAAGAGGATTGAAAGGTATGTGTATGGCCTTGCTCCATAAATTTGAGGAATGGTGGCAATAATTGAGCCAAAGACCATCCAAAAGGCCGTGCAGATAGCTGGCACATTGACTGATGAAGCCCTTAGGAATTTATCCATAAAAAAGAACCCTGAGAAGAGAGGAAATGGGGGAGAACCTAGCAAGGATAGGAATGTGAGAGATGACAACAAAAGGACTAGGACTAAAAATGCTTTTGCTACAACTGCAAACCCTATTAAGGGAGGGTACACAGGTATGGCACCCAAGTGTACCACCTGCAACTATTACCATTCACCTAAGACACCTTGTCGTACTTGTTTCAACTATAACCGCCTAGGTCATTTTGCTAAGGATTGTAGAGTGGTACCTAGGAATATGAACCTCATCAATGCTAGAAACCAAACTGTTAGGGCCTGTTACGAGTGTGGTAGTACCGATCATGTCAAGGCAGCATGTCCTAGGTTGAATCAGGCTCAAAGGCCAGGGGGAAACCCTCATAACCAAGTCGTGGCTGTTAATGGGGGTTAGGGTCGTGGAAACCAAGGGAATCAGGTAAGAGGTAGGGCATTCATGTTGGGAGCAGAGGAGGCTCGCCAGGACCCGAACATCGTAACGGGTATGTTTACTCTAATGGATCATTTTGTCACTACCTTGTTTGACTTTGGTGTCGACTATAGCTTTGTTTCCACCACCTTTATACCTTTGTTAGACATAGAGCCTAGTGATTTAGGTTTCAGTTATGAGATTGAGATAGCTAGCGGGTAGCTAGTAGAGATAGATAAGGTCATTAAGGGTTGCAAACTAGAAATAGAAGGTCATATGTTTGACATTAACTTGATACCCTTTGGAAGCGGATTTTTGATGTAATCATAGGAATGGATTGGTTGTCTGACCATAAGGCTGAGATAATTTGTCACGAGAAAGTGGTAAGGATACCACTATTAGGTGGCGAGGTGCTTAGAGTATTAGGAGAGAAACCGAAAGAGAAGGTAAGACAGTTGATGAGTGCTAAGGCTAAAGAGAAGAAACGAGAGGAGGTCGTAGTAGTGAAAGACTTTCCTGAGGTGTTTCCCGATGACCTATCAGGATTACCTCCTAGTCGAGAAATTGAGTTTCATATTGAGTTAGTCCCTAAGGCAATGCTGGTTGCAAAGTCTCCTTATCGATTGGCACCTTCTGAAATGGAGCAGTTCTCGGGTCAACTCAGGGAACACCAGAACAAAGGTTTCATTCGACTAAGCTCGTCGCCTTGAGGAGCATTGGTATTGTTTGTTAAAAAAAAGGATGGATCCTTTAGGATGTATATTAACTATAGAGTGTTGAACAAGTTGACCATTAAGAACTGTTATCCACTCCCTAGGATAGACGATTTATTCGATCAACTTCAAGGATCACAGTACTTCTCTAAGATAGATCTTAGGTCTGGATACCACCAGCTAAGAGTGCATGAGGATGACATTTCAAAGACTACGTTTATAACTCGTTATGCACATTTCGAGTTCACAGTAATGCCCTTTGGTTTGACTAACGCACCAGCGATATTTATGGATTTGATGAACCGAGTATGTATGTCGCATCTAGACAAGTTTTTGATAGTGTTCATTGATGATATTTTGATTTATTCTAAGACCCGAGAAGAGCATCAAATGCACCTAAGGATAGTCTTAAAATTGCTTAGGAAGGAGAAACTATATGCTAAGTTTTCCAGGTGTGAATTCTGGTTGCGAGAAGTACAGTTTCTTGGACATGTGATTAATGGAGATGGTATTCATGTAGACCCTAGTAAGATTGAAGCTATTAACAATTGGAAAGCCCTTAGAACTTCGTCTGAGGTTCGTTCGTTCTTAGGATTGGCAGGGTATTACCACAGATTCATTAAGGACTTTTCTAAGATAGCTAAGCCACTTATTGTCTTGACTCAAAAAAGTAGAACCTTTGATTGGGGTGAGGAGCAGGAGAATGCGTTTCAAACTTTGAAGGATAAGTTGTGTAATGCACCTGTTTTAGCGCTCCTCGATGGACCAGAGGACTTTGTGGTGTATTGTGATGCATCTGGCTTAGGACTAGGTTGTGTATTAATGCAAAGTGGTAAGGTGATAGCTTATGCATCTAGGCAGTTGAAAATTCATGAGAAAAATTACACCACCCATTATTTGGAACTAGGTGCGATTGTGTTTGCCCTTAAGATTTGAAGACATTATTTGTATGGGACCAAGAGTGTCATATATACCGATCATAAGAGTCTCCAACATATCTTTAGTCAAAAGGAATTGAACATGCGACAACGTCGTTGGATAGAGCTTTTTAGTGATTATGACTGCGAAATTTGTAACAACCGGCAATTTTCAAAACTTTAAATGACTATTTTACCCTTTGACTTTTTGGGTCCGACTTGACTTTTTAACTTTTGACCTTTTTACTGTCGCATAAAAACGATTACCACGTAGTCATTAAATTTTTCAAAACGTATTTAAATAATAAATCATATTTGTTATCACATATCTCTCATTTACAAATTAATTTTTCAAACTTATTTGACTTGAAAACGAGAAGATATCTCGCAAATTGTGAAAACCGCACACAACACGTACCGATGCGAAAATAGTTAAATTATATTTAATTATCACAACTTATTTAATAAAAATATTTAATAAATTATTTTACCTTTTATTCAAAAAAAACGTTTATTAAAAACGCGAATGTTCGAGTCAAAGTTGTATTTTTACGGACAAAGCTTACTCGTGACACCCAATGGTTACCAAATAAATAATAATCATTTTAAATATATTTTATAAAAACATTTATAAAATACTAGTCGTGTAAATACCTACTTTTCGTGGAAAAATCATTTTGATCACAACGGCGTAATTTTCGTGTCTTGAATCAATCGTTAACTAGCCTAAACATGTCCCGAACCATTATTTTACTAAAATTACACTTTCGGTCCTTGTGGTAATATTTACCCGAAACCCCCCTAAACTATCATACACTTGCTACTTTGTTTTTAAAACTTTCCACCATATAAACAAACCCTATTAGGGTTATACTCATTTTTACCTAGCCACCACACACACACACACTCTCCTCCCTCTCCTCTCATTATCTGGTGCCGCCCTACCAATCGCCAACCACCATCGTCATCATCTCCAACCCGACACCATCACCATCCCCACCACAGCCACCAACAGCCGACGCACGCCACACACCATCTTTACCATCATCGCCGACCCACTTCATTACCACCATCACCACAACTACATCTCACCACGCCACCACCTTCATCTCCATGGCATCCGCACACCACCCTCACCACCATCTTCCATGTCATCATCACCTCCACCACCAACGCACTCCACCACTACCATCCCCACCACCATGGCTCAGCCATTGTAAACCACCACCACCATTTCACCCCTTATGTCTCTAAGTTTGGATGGTTTCATTTTTGTAAAAACTAATAATAACTTTATGTGGTTGTGTTGTTTAAGCTTATTTCATTTTGTTTGATTTAGTTTTCTTCTTTTTTTGGTTCCTGTGTTTCAGTTGATATACACACCCAAAAGGGGTGTTTGTTTTTGCGTTTTGCAGCCCAGTAGGGGCGTTTGGATCTGTGGTTAACAGCCCCACAAGGGGTGTTTAGTTCGCTGTTTAACAGCACATAGGGTGTGTTTGGTTCTATAGTTAACAACCCACAAAGGGTGTGTTTGGTTCTATGGATAATAGCCTATAGGGGAGTTTGTTTCGCTGTTCAGCGACCCGTAAGGGTGCGTTTAGGACAGCAGTCCGTAAAAGGGGCTTGTTTGGTTTACTTATCTTTGTTATTTATTTGGCCTCGTCTAGATATAAATTGAAACACGCGGATTTTGCATCATGAATTGATTTAAGTGGAAAAAATTGAGTTTTGTAAAAATGGGAAACGTCATATAAACGAATAGGTCATGTCAAAATTTCTATAAATTTCTATACTTAGTATTTTTCACCTAAAAACTTCTATTATCCTAGAAAACCGATAAAAGAACGAGATATAGTCTTAAGATTATTAAGTTGTAATGATACAATAAACAAGTAAATAAACAAAAACTATACTTTTACAAATGAGACAACTAGTTTAGTTAAAACGCGTAACCAAAATACTAAATTATAAAATATTATTTTATAATTTTTGAGACAAAATAATAACTTTTGTAAAAACTTTAAAAACGTCATTTATCTAATTCGTAACTTTAAACGTGTGTTTACTTTTATGCAAGAACTCTTTATTAATTTAATTAAGTGATTTTCAAACACGTGTCGAATTATATTGTTACAATTATTTTTCTCATAATTTTTTTATGAAGTACTTGCGAAATATTATATACTTCAAATATTTATCTTTCTCGTCTTTCTTTTTCTTATATATAATACTCGCCACGTATTATATATTTTTCTTGTCTTTCATATGTAATATATACGGAATATATTACATACTTTGCTTTTACCTTTCGGTTTATTTTATTTAACCAACCACCAAACTCTTACAACTTGAAATTCAAATCCTTTATCAACATGTCGCATTGATGTAACTATCCATCAGAAAACCCAAATACATCATCCTAAGCTAGTGGGACATAGCCATTAAGTTAAGCCGCATCTTCTGGTTGAGCCGTTCCTATTTCCATCGTGTTTTGCCAAATATTTGCATTTCTGCCAATTGCTTTGCAACATCGAGGTGAGTTCATAGCCCCACGTTTTACTTGTTTTATATTTACCTTATAACTTTTGGGGTGAGAACATGCTCGTTTACAAACTTGTTTACTCTAATTATTTCCAACTCTGATAATAAACGTTCTTTTGCCAACCAGTTTACATGATTGATATCACACATTGGTTTACTTAGTGATGTAAACTTAAAGCCTTTCTTTTGGAAATAAGTTTTGTTACTTTTTTACATTGGTCACAAATGCTTTATGTTTTTTCCTCCCATCTTGTTTACGTGTTGTCCTTAGTCAATGTTGAAACTTGATCCTGATTTATCATGAACTGTTAGTTACTTATGATCAGTTGGATTGGTAAGTGAGCGCGAGTGTTGTAAATAGATCTATTGGGACTAATCATCCCCGTCCGTGTAAGTAGATCTTACATGATCAATGGACGTATACGTACCCTTAGAGGTCTTTCTTTGTATCTTGTGTGGTGTATATTATGACGTCACTCCCCCAGACACGTGTTTCCGTCCAGGCCCTGTTTGGGAGTGTAACAGATTGGTATCCAGAGCCAAGGTTATAGAGAACCAGCTAGAATATCTAGGTCTGGTCTATAACCAGTATGTGATCCTTACGTACTTTTATGTATGCCTTATAAGTGTTTTTGCTATGGCGTATACGTGAGTATCATTCTGCCTTGAGCCTACTATGATATGGGTTTATCTTTGCCATGTGTTTATCATTTCATGCGTTTTATGTTGCGTTGTTTTTATTTTTTTCCATGAGCTCCTAATTTTTTCTAATTGAGCTTGAACGTTTTATGCTCGCGTTATCTTATTCTTTGCGTTTACGTTTGCTTACGTATATTTCCCCATTAAACATAGATGGAAGTTGTCTATATAATTTTTTAACTATTCTAAGACATTAGAGTACACAATGGTCCTTCGTTTATTCTAAAACATCGTGAGTAATCCGATGGTCTTAAAAAACTTCACTGACTTTACATTATACCTTTTTTTCATGAATTTTGGAAACACCTTACAGCCCTCCGACCTCTTACATATTATCATACTATCGATCTGTGGAGACGCTTTGAACACCCCGTCCCATACTGTTGAAAACATCGATGCATATCGTTTCATCCAGAAATTATTAAGTAGGCTAATTTATAATCTCTTTATTTGAAAGGATTGGGACGCCTCTTCATTTAAAAAAGTAAATTGTATAACTTAGTCTATACTTATTCATTTATTCGACTTATTTCATTTCCTTTACCCCGTTTGATTTTGAAGTAAATACCGACGACAAGACAAGGAATGAGTTCCACGAGGATCGAGTGTATTGTAACCCAACGAATTGCTAATGCTATCAAAGCTAATAGTGTCTATGAGGAAAGAATCCACATGGCTCGCGACTAAATGGATTAGGTTGTACATTAGGAAACCAAGGTAGTAAGGAATTCCATCAACAAAGTAAACAACAAAAGGCCATGAGAGCTTATATTGCTAGACCAAGTAACAAAACTGGATATGTAGGAAAGTTACCCTTCTATAACAAACATAAGTTGCGCCATACTAGGCCATCCACTATGAAGTGCAATAACTACAAGAGTGTTGGCCATGTGAGTAGAAATTGTAGGACACCCATTTCAATAATCAACTTAAAGGCCGCAGTGGCAAATTAGAAATCTGAACCGTGTGAACCGTATTTAGGAGGTTAAAACTCGTTGGAACTCTAACGCCGTCAAAGATACTGCTAATACTTGAGATATTTTTCCTTATCTAGTGAAACCTAAGTAGACTTAGACTGTAATCTCTAAGAGTTTTGCACTAGTACTTTCCTATGAATTTCATATATTGTATGGATTTTCCTAAATCCTTTGTTCAATTTATGTCTTGACGATTGTGTCAGTTACACTTCAATTCTCTAGTAAATGTATGTAAGGTACTCATTGAGTCTGTTACCGTCTTACAACCCATTTCACTATTATTATATAAACCGTCTTATTGTTATAAACTTAATGGATGGTATCCTATGAACTATTTTAGTGCTGTCTTATAAACATAGTTGTTCTCGCGTTATAAACTATTTTACCACCAGTTTACAAACCATTTGCTGATAGCTTCTTGTTTATTTTAACACCATATAAACTATTTTGATGTCGTCCTATAAACTGTTTTGTCAACATTTTTCAATTGATGAACTAACTCATTTCTATCTTATAACCTATTTTACGGTTAATTATAAACTCTTTTACTACCCTATTATAAATTACTTTGCAGTCATCTTACAAACTATTTCGTTGTCACCTCATGAATTATTTGGTTGTTATTTATAAACTATTTCGCTGTCAATGTATGAACTATGTCGTCATCATCTTATGAACTTCTTCGTGTCTTTTATAAACCATTACGTTGCCACTTTATAAACTGTTGGGTTGTCAACTCGTAAAACATTTGTTACCATTACATTATAAACTGGCACGTAACTTTCTCGTAAACTATTTTGTTATCACCTCATAAAATATTTCTCGTTATCGTACAAAATATCTTATGTCGTTATATAAACTATGTTGTTTTCAATACCACTAACTATTTTGCTACCTTATAAACTATATCATTTATACCGTGTAAGATTTTTTTTAACATATCATTAGTTTGACGAAATGAGCATTTTATCATCATTTCCTAAATTATGCATAGCCTGATCACCTATGTATAATTTAGGAAGGACCATGCTATTCTAGGAGTAGACACGATAAATTTTTTGTCAAAGTACCCTTACGTTCCATCTCTATTTTCTTCCCTTCCTCTACATTGTCAAAGAGATTATATTGTACTCGTGTTTTATTAATATTTTGTGTGCGTATTCATGAGTCGTGTCGGTTATGTGTATTCATATTCGTAAACATCATAACCAAGTAGCTTTTCTTCAACATTAGCATATAGAAACACCACACCCTTAGCCGAGAGACCAAATCATGCTTCCTGTAGTCATGGAAATTACAGATTGTAAGGTTCTAGAATGTGTAGTATATTGGAAATAATAACACAATTGAATGACTAGTGGATTAGCCAAGTTATAGAGAGAGAAAGTGAGAGAGAACTTTCTAGTGAGAGAAAATGAACTTGTATTATGTAAATGACTAAAACCCACCTTTTCCATGGCATGGAAGAGGGTTATATAGTAACAATAAAACCGGCCATAAGGCCTTAGTAGTGGGCTTACATGTTGGGTTTAATACCCGGCCCATTACCGAATGTTATACATTAACTACTTAACTACGAGCAACAATAAACGGTAAAATACACGGGGTGACCGAGTCTTTTTCTAATATCTAACAATCTCCCCCTAAGGGAGGTCACCCCAGAAAATACTAAATTAAGCTCTGTAATATTGATCTTGTGTTCAGCTCGTAGTCTTTGATTCTTCATGCATTGATTTCTTTGTACATAATGTAGTGATCTTTGAGCTTAGTTCATTTGACTTGTGTGATCTTTGAGCTTTCTTTGAGATCATCAGCCACATTAAATCTCATAATCATCCTTGTTGTGGTATTGCCTCCATGTAATGTTGTGACCTTCGGACCGGTATGCTCACACTTTTATGGATCATGATAGCACACATCAGAGTTGCGGAAGCTGGGTTGTAGGTCTTTTAGTTTTCATGATGTCTTTGATTAGGAACATCAAGTGTGAGCATAGGGTTGTGAATTGACATGTCTTATGCCATCAGCTGCTACCGTCTACCGTCAGGAATTCCTGCAAGTATATGTTAGTGGTAAACAAACGAATGTGTCTTTGTTCACTTTCGTTGAATAAGGTTGCAAGAACCACGGTTCCCCGTTATTCAGTATAAATAATGCCTGTGATCAGGTAGAATTCCAAAGAATCTCCTTGACAGGGTTTCGCAGCTGCGCTAGCCTTTCATAAACCGGAGCGTCTCAAAGTAGACAAAGCACGGAGTGAGTGAACCAGTGAATTAAAATCCACTGATTAATGAAAAATTGATTTGAAAGTGAATCGCGTATCATTCAGAAAAGAGTTTTTGTGACACATTGACGGTTTTATATCATAAAATCAAATTTCATCAGAAACACATTTGTTTTGAAAGATATACATAGTCAATGTGCTCAGATTTCAGTTGTTGAGCACATCGATAGGTTTTTCAAAAACTTTCGTCAATTCACTAGCTTGGAACAAGTTTTGATTCATAAATAATCACAAACCATCATTGCTTTCCATTTGTCACAAGTTGTTCAATTGGATCTCACATGTCACCTACCAAAGGAGCTTGTTGATGTTGGCTCTAAAGGTTTTCCATCTTCATTGTGAGGTACTTTCGTATCACTCGATGTTCTAAGCAATACCTCAAGGATAATGCATTAGGACTCTTAAATCTTTACTTGTTTGCACATGTGTGATAAACGAAAGCCATAGTTTGTATTAGTGTCCTAACGAGATTATGATGATCTCAAGGCATGCTAGACTCAATGGTGCACATTTGGTTTTTAGTAATCGAAGGCTGGAGCAGAGTGCCACATTTTCAATATCGTCTAACTCAGAGTGAGAGAGACGATAGAGATGCATTGATCTCCATGAGAAATGAAACAAAGAATCCTTTTAGGATCTTATGGCTATGAAGTTGTGTAAGCGTATCACGGGGTCCATGATACTTGTCCTTCAATGTCAGCAATAAACCAGGTATTTTTGACAGCATATTGTATGACCCAGTTTTTGCCTAATGTCAAAGGAGGGCTACTTTCTTTTCACCCTTTATCTTAACATTTCTTTTTAATTCTTCAACCCTTTATGCTTACCCGAGACTTCATAACTATACCTTGTTGGGTGTGTTCTAGTCACTACTCCAGCCTGTTCTGCATATTCCTTTTTATCTCACTTACTTCCTTTTGTAACCATACCTAAGGACTTCTACACTATCTATTGGATTTCCCTGGTAGATCCTCCAGCTCTGGCAGGATCTTGAACAGTACCTAACTTTACCATCCTTATAACTGATAAAGTAAGTACAGGACGTCTTTTGGTACATTCACTTGGCCCTAAAACTAAATTGAAAAACTAATTGAAAAATCAATCAAGGTACTTGTAATATAGATATCAAAGCCATTGCACCTTGATTGTTTTGATTATTTTAGAAACGCTCCCCCTCAACAAGTGCGTCGGTAATCGAAATTGTTTGGCACAAGGAGGGGGGAGTACCTGCTTGAGTCTTAATAGATCACATTTTTATTAGATTTAATATTTAAATCACATTCTCTCCCCTGATTCTATTAGTGTTAGTTATGATGATTTTATAAATGATTTAGATTTTAACGAGAAACTCATGAAAAACTCATAAACTGACACATAACATTGATAACTACACAACTAAATAATGTACAAAGTCTATAATATAATACACATGATATTGAACTTTTAATTGGAATGACGATATCATTCTGTTCTCTGAAGAAGTCTGTAGTCAATATCACAAACACATCCACCAACAAAGCATTCCAGATTCCGGTAGATCCTTGTCGTCTTCAGTCGCCTTTCAATTGCCGCTATGAACTCTTTGCTCCTTGTCACATCCTTTTCAGTCTAGAATCGCGTATTCATACCTGGATTGAGCCGCTTGACCTTGAATTCCTTGACTCAGTAATCTAGTACTTCCAAAATACGGGTCAACGTTACATCACTAAACTTGTATATCTCGTTGAACCTCATGATCTTTCAGTCATTGTTGGCTACCGGGAACACTATTGCTCGAGGAGACTCATTGATGGAATAATCATCCTTGAACTCGTAGCCTTTAGCATCCCATCCTGGATTAGTGAGGTTTAACTGAGTCTGGTAGC
>BQNB010162917.1:0-11902 GCA_026074375.1 Tanacetum coccineum | reverse complement strand
TTTAAAGTAATTTGTATTCTTGTTTATTGTGTTTGTGTGATACGACGTATTCAGTCCTCTGAATATGACGTATTGGTTTTTTAACTGCCTTTCTAGTAAGTTTATTTCAAGATGGATGATCCTAACATGGCTATGGAAGAATATATCAAGCTTGAAGAAGAAAAAGCTAGTTGGCATAGTCGGGTGTTTAACTAGCAAACTGCTACATATAGGAAGATCAGGGTTGTTGACGATCTTCATGACCTTAGATCTGTGGAAGCTGAATTCCTAGCTATGGTAATTAACGATCCCTTTGCAAGACAGGATGCACTTCAGTGCAAATCTCAAGTAACTACTCCTGTCAACGATGAGATTGAATTTAGACTATCATTTGAAGAATCCAACGATGAGGATTACACAATAATTTGTGACCAAAACATGTTTTCTTATAAAATGATTTTTTTAAACAATTTGAAAACGGATTCAGAAAACGATAATGAAAAAGCCAGAGTACCTTCTTTTCCGCCACCTAAGCTTACGACCAGTTATATTGATGATTTAGACTTCTTTAATGATTTAGAGAATGAATTTCTAACAATTGTTTACAATGATGCTCAAACGTCTAAATCAGATTTATTAATTGAACCGATCTTAAGCCCTCAACATATCGATGAATTTAATTTGAATGATGAAACATCAGTTTTTGAATATGATGAAGAGGAACAAAATATTTTGTACTATAATGATATATTCCCCTTCAACATTACTCGTATTGTTGATTTAAAATCAGACGAGAACAATAATGATAATGATATCGATATAATACAGTCTTCAAAGGGTAATGAAATTACACATAGGTCAAATGTGCTTATGGATACAAGTAGTGATAAAATAGATAAAATTTCCAATGAGGAAAGCTTTGTCTTGGAACTTAATGTAAATATAGTAACTTGGATTTATCTTTTCAACAAGATGCTATTACGCTTTATTATGAATTTTTATGTGCCGTTTGGCATTCCATTCGACCCAAAGCAGTATTATAAGGATGGTGATTGTGCGATAATGCTGCGGAGGCCAAGGTACGTTTTCTTTACATTGTTAAATCAGAAAAATTGGTCTCCAAGAAAGGATTCAGCGTATTAGGAATGAACCTATACGGCGTATCCATTGTTTTTCACCTACGTTGACTAAGTCAACATAATCCGCCAATATGGCGTATTCATCAAACATTGATATGGTGCATCGGGTTTGGGTATAAAAACCTCTCTGATACGCCAGATTGAGTTTTACCACACATTTTCACTCCGCACACACACGAAATTTTTACTAAACCAAATCTTGGAGACCATCCTTGTTTTTTGATCACTCTCTTGTCTATTTCAATCATACAGTAATCGTTTTACCTTTCCCTTTTCGGTTTATGATTTCGAATTTAATTAGGGTTAGGGTTTCGTGGATTTTGTGTGATGCCGTAAATGGATTCCTTTAGAACTCCCTTGCCTCTTTAGAATGAGATAAACTAGTAGTTTGCTCGGATTGCTAATGGGTTAAAATTGGTAAATAGGGGAAACCCCCTTTCATTTTCAAACTGCATAATTGACTCGCTCAGAAACTCACCTCACCGCACGGCAGCGGCGCCAAAATTTGACTCGCCTGAACTCACACCTCAAACGTGTAAACAAATACAAACATGTATAAATACACAACAAGAAGGGTCAGAATCACGCGAGACCAAGAAAACCGGAAGCAGTATAGAGTGTTCCCGGGTCGTTATGTCCCAACGAGGCTAGAAATGGAGAATCGAAAGACGATTGATGATTGGTGTTTGAATATCACAAGGAATGATTTGATGCTAAAACTAATAAGCAAATGCACATAAAAATAAACAAAGAACATAAGTTGGAACAAGAATAAAAGCTAGAAATGGTAAACACACTTAAAACTTTTACACTAAGACACAAATAGGCTTAGTAAAGCTTAGGACAGACAAATAAGTTAAACTAACTCTAAATAAGCAAATACAAAAAGCAATTAAGCTAAATTAACAAGATAAACACAACAGTACTAACAACAGTACTAACAGTATTAACTACCAGTACTAACTTGGAGTTAGTACTGCTAGCTTTGAGTTAGTACTGTTAGCTTAAGGTTAGTACTGCTAAGCTAATCAAAACTCAAAGAAACAAGAAGTAAGCAAACAAGCTAAAACAGAATTTCACCTAATCTTAATAAGCACTTAGTAATAGGAATAAGCAACTAGAATAAACTATAATGGCAAATAAGCTAAAAAGCTACAAACTGATACACTATTGAAAATACTTTGAAAAGGAAATTAAGCTTAAATAATCTTGCCCCTAAAGACAGTAAAGGAAAATGGTTTAATCTACCCTAAAAAGCTAAAGAAACCTTAAATAAGCAGAAATAACAAGCTGATAAGCTAAAATGAACCATCAGTACTAACAGTTTTCACTGACAGTACTAACTTGGAGTTAGTACTGCTAGCTTTAAGTTAATACTGCTAGTTTTAAATTCCAAAAATGAACTAGCAGTACTAACTTAAAGTTAGTACTGCTTGTTCAAAACAGCCCTTAACATTTCCAAAAATCATTTTTATTTCAAACTGATTAAAAACAGATTATCAAATGACAAAATAAAGCATTTAAAAGCAGACTTTGATCAAGAATAAGCACTATAAGTAGTTCTGCAGTATCTAAGAGAAATAAGAGAAAAAGAAACTTACAAAACCCTTGCTCAAAACAGGGCTAAACCAAGAATCTACAAGCTCTAGCTTGCATAAAACAAGCTAGTAGTGTCCATAAGCCCATCCAGTACTGGCTTATCATCCATAAATTAAGCTGTGGTGTATTTGAGAGTGATCTTTGTAATTTTTTCTCTTAACTTCTTAACTTTTTATCTTTACTTAATGAAAACAGCTTATAAGTAAGCTGTGTTGAGAGCTTTTTGAAACACAAAACAATACCAGTAAGGAACTTAACACTTGGAATTGAAACTTGACTTAAAAACTCAAATTTGCATTAAACTTGAAAATGTTACAAAGCTGAAAGTAAAAGCTGTAAATGACTTTAAAAACTGAAATTAGACTTAAGAATTTAAATAAAATCAACTATTTACTAGAAAAACTAAAAACTAGATGCCTTAAAGGCTTACACAAAGCTGTATTTATAGCCGAAGTCTTGGACTTTCAGCTTGTGCTTCTTTGGAGAGCAAAAACCAAGTGTGCTTGTTGTGTGAGGTAAGTCCTAAAGCAAATCCCAGCCTTCAAATTCATTTGTGCTTCTTTGGAGGCAATCTCAGCCATCGAAATGCTTTGGGAATGGAGAGGGATTGCCAACTTGGCATTTATACAACTGGGATGGGTTAGTAGGGTGGATGAAATGATTTTGGCTAGGGTGTCGAGTGGTTTTGCAGGGGAGAAGGTATGGGAGGACATCCAAGTTGTACCTGGGTTTGTTGGGCGGGAAATGAGGCTTTTGGGGAAGTAGGCAGTTTTGGTCCCCTAAAGTCTTATAACTTAAATGTAATCTCTGCCCGGTTGGCAGTTATAGTCCCTCATCTTGTTATTTTAGTAATACAACTTGAGGCTTGGCAGTTTTAGTCCCTAAAGTTGTATTTTCTTCATTTCGATGACTTTTGACTTTGTCCTTTCCATTCCGTGCTTGGATTTGTTTGCTTTTTGGCTTTCTTTTTGTTCCTTTTGGTTGAATATCCGTTTCCTGCACAATACAAATGCAAACATACAAATACAATGTATTTTTGGTACGTTTTTAGTCGTTTAAGATCGTTTAGAATGGAAAATGGTATGTGTAATTAAGCACATACCAAAATCCCCCATACTAAGGTATTGCCGTGTCCTCACGCAATGTTATGAAGTAAACACTTAAGAAAACTAAGAATCTCGATCCCCCTTGACTAATTACCTCGAAAAGTAGCAAAGCGTTCGCCAAGGGAAACTGAAGAATCAATAGCTTCGACAAGTCCCGTTTTCACCATTTTTGATATGTACACTAACTATCCTAATATTTTTGGATTTTTCTTTTTCCTTTTCTAGACTGCCTGATCGACTTCCTTTATTTTATAAACACTGGGATCATAGAATGAGAAACGTCCATAGAATAATCTACGGATGTCCTGACGGATAAATTCATCGTCCCCGATTTTTCACTAGATCCAAACCAAGCAATTAAACAAGATCATTTGTCAATATAAGTCTAAATGTTAAGCACTCATACTTATGACTTGTGAACCTTTAGCTCCCAAAATGGATATATGATTTAAATGTGTGCACTCAATTCAACTCAACCATAGGTCAACTTATTTTCATAGTCGTAATTCAAGATGAATCACGACTCAAAGACCTTGTAACTTGATTTTAAAGAGCGAAAATTTAACTGTAGAACTTTTTGCAACATCTTCATCATCATAATCATAAGTTCTTTAAAGCTAGGAATGCGTTGCTTAGTTTGAACACCTACCTAGGCCTCGCTCCCTGGTAGGATATCACAACCAACGACCGGTGTTCTTAGTTTGAAAACCCACCCCGTTGCTAGCGTAGTGGGAAATCACATCAACACCTTCTTCCTAATATGGCTAAGGATATGTGTCTTAGTTTGAACCCTCACCTAGACCTCGCTTCCTGGTGAGATATCACAACACACCAAATCCCTAGAAGTAAAGATGTCTTAGTTTGAACCCCCACCTCGCTGTTAGCGGAGCGGGATATCACGACACATCTTTTTACTTGCTCCATATACTCAAATGTATGCTTCATTGGCATAATTTCAATATTCATGCATTTTTGCATTCATATTTCATTCATGCTTCTTTGGCATTTTAACTTTCAATTTACTAAGAACAGAGAAAACTCGTTTTAAAGAATCAAGTTACAAATTTGAAGCTTTTTCTAAAAACATCGATTGACTTAGTTGAATTGAAATGAGCACGTATGATTAGGTGGATTAAAAGCTAATGGGAGAAAAAGCCACAAGTTACTCATATAAGCTTTAGAAGAATCTTGCTCAGCACATAAACTTATATTTAACTCTATCACTTCTTGTTCTTCACTTCGTGAAAGCTTAGCCTACAATTGAGGAACTAGCTAGGGCTCAACACGCCCGATCGAGTCAAAAATTATTCTCATTCTACCCATTAGGAAAGTCGAAACTGTGACAAAACACTTATTTTATTTTTGAAAATTTTTAATTTTTTTTTTCATTTTTTTGGTATTTTTGCAAAAATTTGGTGGTAAAAACGGGATTACATGACAACAACGGCTGCAGGCAAAATCAAATCGAAGATCCCCCCCATACTAGAACTAAACATCGTCCTCGATGTTTTGAAGGGGTTCCTACGTAAATCTAAGGCCGTTTATAAAGTGTGCCAAAAGATAAAACGTTAGTCGATTAGATTTGGATATTGGATTCCCAAAATGAAGCTGAGGATGTGAAACTCTTGATAAAAATACAAGCACGGGAGTCTTCACAATCCTAGCAATCCTAGACAATTAACAACACAAACACGAAACACGGGTGTAGGATCGATATACCTTAGTATAATAAACCTTCAGCCTGTAAAGGATGTTACTTCCTTGAATAAATCCAAGTCGATAACAATGAAACACTGATGTAATACAATTAACTATGCGGAAACTAGTTAACAGTATCAAGAAGAACACACAATGATTTAACAAACGATTTGTATCATCACACGTTGAATCTGCCTAAGATTGCAGATCCCTAATACAATACTAATTTCTAATACTTCTAACTAATGCTTTTTGTTGTTTTTGTTGTTGTTCTCTGTGTATCATCCTAATGCCTTCCTAGAGATCCTTTTATAAACATAAGGATAACTCTAGTAGGTGTACAGTCCTTGTATGACACAAATACTAATTAATACTAATCACTAATATAACTGTTACATGATAACTACTAATGTAACCGTTTAATCCTTTAAAGTTCCTATATTAAAGGCAGTACTTCGACTTTTCCATACTAAGCAGGCAGTACTTTGACCTTTTGACTTAGCAGTACTTTGACCTTTTGACTTGTATTTCCCAACATTAGAGATATAATTTATATATTTATCTAAATTTGTTTATTTATTTATATATAAATAAACGAATTTAGATAAATATACACAAATAAATAAATGAACACGATAATGAAATAAACATAAAAGGATAATGAAATAACTTACCCCAATTCGAGCTATGACCACCGCCTTCTACTCCGTCGGTACTTGACGCCAGGAAGGGTAGTGCAATGACAACTCTCGAACGAGCTCCCTAAGGTAGTTGGCCCAATGAGCCGCATGCTCACCGAGAGGCATCAGGGTCTCTCTGTCGCCAAACTCAAAATCTCTGTTGTAAATTCCAATGAGTCCATATCCTAACTATGTGATATACTTTTGGCGTGGACTCAGAAGTAATCTTCAAACTCGTTATTAGGACCCGTTGTTTGGGCTGTTGAGGGACCCTGTGTTTGTTGAGTAGTTGGTGGAGTTGAGACATTTTTTGCAGAAATATCTTCGAAGAACGCATACCTTGTCAATCTGTGTTCAGGTGAATGTAGTTACCTGGTCTGGATGGTAGTGGAAGAATACGTGATCTACCGTGATATTTCCACGTGGTTGTATGTGTTTGGTCGCAATTGAGTCCCTGTGACAAGATATGTGTCTACCTCAAGAGTTTCGAGTTGGCTAACAAAATTTTCAATCACGGGTTATGTCAAAAAACGACTGCATTGAGGTCAACGGATCTTTCGTCTGTGTTGGGGTGCAACAATGGCTCACAATGCTTTGATGAGAATGCAAAAAGTCCATCCTTAAAATGCATTCGGAATGGAGTTTGGATTGAGTGGTAAACCTCTCTTATCATTTGTCATAACTGAGTTGTCAAATTAAACATTTTCAAATAAGATTAATTTTTTGTGTTTTTACTTATACGTGAGGTCATTAACAAAACTATGAATCAAAAAGGTCATTCTTAACCAAATGAGTATGAACTGTTTTGTGACTAGTGCAACTATCGGATGGCATCACGCTCACCAACTCTTTGAATGTTTCGTCTCATATTTAACTGGGAATGCGTATAACCAATTTACTATTTCGAGCATAATTCGGCAAAGCATTTCCTCGATCAACTCCCCAAATATGTGTTTAAAGATATATTCGTAGGAGTAAAGGAGAAACACTGTCGAAATCATCTCAAATAGTAAACTAGTTATACGCATTCATATCCTAAATGAGACAAAACATTCAAAAAGTAGTCCCAAATAGGGGACTTTCCGAAATTAATTTCTAATAATTAAATTAGGGAAACAAACGGAGTTTTTCTATAGGTTTGATTAACCTTCGGCACGGGGATTTTCCGAAATTAATCAAGTTAGAAAATACTAGTGTGAATTCCTACACCATACCAATGGCATATCCATTTATATCAAATACAAAAAAAACGTACAATACCTAAAGCGCATTTCTTGAATTTTTTTTTCTTTTCCAATTATCTATTTATTATATCAAAAACAAATACCAACAATATCCATTAGATAATGTCGCAAAAGCATATCGATCTTGTTATATATCAAACGCTTCATCATTAAAAAGATATACCTTCAGACTGCCCGCCAAACGTGTTACTAAACTTGCCCGCCAAAAACACCGTCGCCGCTCACGCAAAAAAACACCTTTCGCGTTTGCCCCGCCAATTAGTCCACAAAAAAACCTTCGCTGCCCCGCCAAACGTGTTACCTAAACTGCCCCGCCAATAAAAACCTTCGTCGCCCCGCCAAAAAAACCTTCGCTGCCCCGTCAATTGGTCCACAAAAAAACCTTCACTGCCCCACAAATACCTTCGCTGCCACAACCCCGCCAAAACTACCTTCGCTGCCCCGCCAAATTGATGAATTATAAGAAGAATTAAATGATAAGAAGAAGAGGAATTAAACCATTTATGAAGTGTGCTCGTGTGCAAGTGAGTGGCTGTGGTGAGTTGTGAGTGGTGGTGAGTGGCTGTGGTGGCGATGGTGAATGGCTGTGGTGGCGGTGGCGAGTCGTGGTGGGTTAGGTGGTAGTCGTGGAGGTGGTGGTGGTGATGGAGGTTATAGTGGTGGTGGTGATGGAGGTTATAGTGGTGTTTTTTCGGATTAAAAATCGCCAAGGAGGTGTTATATATTTTTTTCGTTTTTGCTAATGGAAGAGATGAAGCAGATGCACAAATCTATAGATAAGATTTAGGGTCGACATTGCTTTGACGTTTTGGGTCGACAATGTCGACCCTAATTTTTTGTATATAAAATATTTTGGGTCGACATTTTTTGATATTTTGGGTCGACATTGTCGACCCAAAATTAAAGTTTGTTGAAAATTTTGTGAAAAACTTATGGCGGGGCGTTCAAATTTGGTGAAAATTTTAATAAATTTGGTGCAAAGTTAGGGTCGACTTTTTTTTGAAATTTTGGGTCGACATTGTCGACCCTAAACTCTTTAAACAATTTAATTAATATTAAACCTTTAATCCACCTAATTACCTTTTATGAATAATCTTTTTTTTATATATATAATAACTTTTTTATAAAATATATAACTTTTTATAAAAAATATAAATTGGTTCGTTTCGGCCGGGTCGGTCCGGTTCCTCGTTTCGTATATAATTATTATATAAAATGATTTTTTATAAAATATATAATAATTTTTTTATAAAATATATAACTTTTTATAAAAAATATAAATTGGTTCGTTTCGGCCGGGTCGGTCCGGTTCCTCGTTTCGTATATAATTATTATATAAAATGATTTTTTATAAAATATATAATAACTTTTTTATAAAATATATAACTTTTTATAAAAAATATAAATTGGTTCGTTTCGGCCGGGTCGGTCCGGTTCCTCGTTTCGTATATAATTATTATATAAAATGATTTTTTATAAAATATATAATAACTTTTGTATAAAATATATAACTTTTTATAAAAAATATAAATTGGTTCGTTTCGCCCGGGTCGGTCCGGTTCCTCGTTTCGTATATAATTATTATATAAAATGATTTTTTATAAAATATATAATAACTTTTTTATAAAATATATAACTTTTTATAAAAAATATAAATTGGTTCGTTTCGGCCGGGTCGGTCCGGTTCCTCGTTTCGTATATAATTATTATATAAAATGATTTTTTATAAAATATATAATAACTTTTTTATAAAATATATAACTTTTTATAAAAAATATAAATTGGTTCGTTTCGGCCGGGTCGGTCCGGTTCCTCGTTTCGTATATAATTATTGTATAAAATGATTTTTTATAAAATATATAATAACTTTTTTTATAAAATATATAACTTTTTATAAAAAATATAAATTGGTTCGTTTCGGCCGGGTCGGTCCGGTTCCTCGTTTCGTATATAATTATTATATAAAATGATTTTTTATAAAATATATAATCCCCGGCGACATGTCGCCGGGGAATCAACAAAAATAAAAAAATAACTTGTTTTTTATTGTTATTTGTATAACTTTTTTATAAAATATATAATAACTTTTTTATAAAATATATAATAACTTTTTTATAAAACATATAACTTTTTATAAAAAATATAAATTGGTTCGTTTCGGCCGGGTCGGTCCGGTTCCTCGTGTTTTTTTTTTCTTTTTTTTTTGCTTTCTTTCTTTTGTATATTTGTATGGTTTATACATTAGACGTTTCCAACGGAAGAGTCGATTGTATGGTTGTTACATTAGAGTTCAACGGAGTCGAGATGTTAGGGTTATATGTTAAACGTTCAACGGATGAGTCGATATGGTATGGTTGTACAGTAGACGTTCAACAGATGAGTTGATATGGTATGGTTGTACATTAGACGTTCAACGGATGAGTCGATATGGTATGGTTGTACAGTAGACGTTCAACAGATGAGTCGAGATGTTAGGGTTATACGTTAGAGGTTCAACGGAAGAGTCGATATGGTATGGTTGTACATTAGACGTTCAACGGAAGAGTCGATATGGTATGGTTATACATTAGACGTTCAACGGACGAGTCGAGATGTTATGGTTATACATTAGACGTTCAACGGACGAGTCGATATGTTATGGTTATACATTAGACGTTCAACGGACGAGTCGATATGTTATGGTTATACATTAGACATTCAACGGACGAGTCGATATGTTATGGTTATACATTAGACGTTCAACGGACGAGTCGAGATGTTATGGTTATACATTAGACGTTCAACGGACGAGTCGATATGGTATGGTTATACATTAGACGTTAAACGGATGAGTCGATATGGTATGGTTGTATAGTAGACGTTCAACGGATGAGTCGTGATATTAGGGTTATACGTTAGAGGTTCAACGGAAGAGTCGATATGGTATGGTTGTACATTAGACGTTCAACGGAAGAGTCGATATGGTATGGTTATACATTAGACGTTTAACGGACGAGTAGAGATGTTATGGTTATACATTAGACGTTAAATGGACGAGTCGATATGTTATGGTTATACATTAGACGTTCAACGGATGAATCAAGATGTTATGGTTGTACATTAGACGTTTAACGGATGAGTCGTGAGGTTAGGGTTATACGTTAGAGGTTCAACGAAAGAGTCAATATGGTATGGTTGTACATTAGACGTTCAACGGACGAGTCAATATGTTATGGTTATACATTAGACATTTAACGGACGAGTCGAGATGTTATCGTTATACATTAGACGTTCAACGGAGGAGTCATGATGTTAGGATTATACATTAGACGTTCAACGGAGGAGTCGATATGGTATGGTTGTACATTAGACGTTCAATAGATGAGTTGATATGGTATGGTTGTACATTAGACATTTAACGGACGAGTCGATATGTTATGGTTATACATTAGAGGTTCAACGGACGAGTCGAGATGTTACGGTTATACATTAGACGTTCAACGAACGAGTCGATATGGTATGGTTGTATATTAGACGTTCAACGGATGAGTCGATATGGTATGGTTGTACATTAGACGTTCAACGGATGAGTCGATATGGTATGGTTGTACATTAGACGTTCAACGGATGAGTCGATATGGTATGGTTGTACAGTAGACGTTCAACGGATGAGTCGAGATGTTAGGGTTATACGTTAGAGGTTCAACAGAAGAGTCGATATGGTATAGTTGTACCTTATACGTTCAACGGAAGAGTCGATATGGTATGGTTATTGATTAGACATTCAACGGACGAGTCGAGATGTTATGGTTATACATTAGACGTTCAACGGATGAGTCGATATGGTATGGTTGTACATTAGACGTTCAACGGACGAGTCGATATGTTATGGTTATACATTAGACGTTAAACGGACAAGTCGATATGTTATGGTTATACATTAGACGTTCAACGGACAAGTCGATATGTTATGGTTATACATTAGACGTTCAACAGACGAATCAAGATGTTATGGTTATACATTAGACGTTCAACGGATGAGTCGATATGGTATGGTTGTACATTAGACGTTCAACGGATGAGTCGAGATGTTAGGGTTATACGTTAGAGGTTCAACGGAAGAGTCGATATGGTATGGTTGTACATTAGACGTTCAACGGATGAGTCGAGATGTTAGGGTTATATGTTAGAGGTTCAACGGAAGAGTCGATACGGTATGGTTGTACATTAGACGTTCAACGGCCGAGTCGATATGTTATGGTTATACATTAGACGTTCAACGGACGAGTCGAGATGTTATGGTTATACATTAGACGTTCAACGAACGAGTCGATATGGTATGGTTGTACAGTAGACGTTCAACAGATGAGTTGATATGGTATGGTTGTACATTAGACGTTCAACGGACGAGTCAATATGTTATGTTTATACATTAGACGTTAAACGGAAGAGTCGATATGTTATGGTTATACATTAGA
>BQNB010162916.1:0-14502 GCA_026074375.1 Tanacetum coccineum | reverse complement strand
ACTAAAAGGATGGGATAAAGCCATAAAATGAGCATATTTGGTTAATCTATCTACCACTACCATTATTACTGATTTCCCACCGAATATAGGAAGTTTCTCAATGAAATCCATGGTCACCTCAGTCCAAACCCTTTCTGGTATAGGTAATGGTTAAATGAGTCCAGGGTAAGCACTCAAATCAGGTTTCTGTCTTTGGCAAATGTCACAATCCCTGACCCATTGTTTTACCATCTTCTTAAGACCTTTCCAATAAAACACTGCACTGAGCTTCTTTGTAGTCACATAAACTCCAGAATGTCCTCCAATTGCTTCATTATGAAAATACTTGATTAACCCCTTTCTCATCTTTGTATCATTCCCTACCACTACCTTCCCTTTCTTCTCAACACACCATCAATCCAATTATACATGTTGCCTTTGTAACTATGATCCACCAAGGACTGGATCAAGTTTTGAGCATCAATATCATTTTTCCAACTATCTTTGACCTTTTCCCAAACATAACTTGCCACAGAAGACTCTGCCAACTGTAACAATTCACCACTTTGATTGACTCTTGATAAAGCATCAGCTACTACATTTTCATTGCCCTTCTTGTAACAAATCTCATAATCAACCCTAGTAACTTAGGTAGCAATTTCAACTGGAAGGGAGTAGTCAACTTTTGATTTACTTTAAACTGAAGTGATATGTTCTAATCTTGAAATGCTTGTCTAATAAGTAACCCTTCCATTTTTCCAAGGCTGCCACTACTGCTAAAAACTCCTTCTTATAGGTTGATAAGGACTGATGTTTGGCAACCAGTGTTTTGTTGATGTGTGCTATTGGGTGTCCACTTTGGCATAACACAACTCCAATTCCAGTGCCACTAGCATATGTCTCTACCACAAACTCTTGGTCAAAATTAGGCAATGCTACTAGCACTGGTGCTTCCATCATAGCTTTCTTTAACTGATTATAGGCTAATTCAGCTGCAACATTCCACTTAAAAGCATTCTTTTTTAGCAGGGTTGTAAGGGGTTGACTTATGCCTGCATAATTCTTGATGAATCATCTATAATAACCAGTTAAACCTAAGAACCCTCTTAACTGTTTGATTATAGCAGGAGTAGGGCATTTCTACATAGCTTCAATTTTTGAAGGATATGTGGAAACTCCTTGCGCAGAGATGATATGGCCAAGGTATTCAACTTATGACACAACAAAATAACACTTGCTCTTCTTAGCAAACAAGGTATTGTCCTGCATTACTTGTAGCACCAATGCCAAATGCTTGCAATGCTCCTCCTTATTCTTACTATATATCAGGATGTCATCAAAAAATACCAGCACAAATTTCCTTAGGAAAGGTTTAACGTTGTTGTTAGAAACATAATTTCACAGTCTAACAAGAGAAGCTCGGTCTTGAAGAAAACTAGCATTTTATAGCTCATTAGTTAATTAATTAATTAATGTTTAATGATGTAAATGGGGTGTTATGCAAAAAGCCTACAAAAGCCCAAAAGAAAGGCCCATAGGCCAAACCCTATTAGTGTATAAATACACTTTGTTCTTATCATTATTAGGTTAGCTAGTCAATATTATTGTTAGGGTTTCTAGCCACAAAAAAGTTTTCTTTCAATCATCAATAAAGTCTTTATTTTCCTGCATCTTGATTCTACACATCATTGTTAAGGTTTGTATGAATGATCATGGAACCTACAAAGTTCCGCAGCGAAGTGCGGGCAAACCTACTCGTTAAGATCTTAAGTTAAGGATTTGATATGAAATTAAAGTGCGTTAGTAAATAGAAATAACCGGACGAAATATAAAAATAAGTGAACCGGGCCTGACAGAATCATTTTCATTTTGATTTTCTCCAGTTAATCACAAGGTATCCGCCGTCACATCGCACGAGTACCTGCTAGTTTTTTGATAAATCGGAGTATCGGTTAATCATGATAAATAAACTTGATTTGTGTAACCGAGCATCAGAATGTTTGAATATTTTCTCTTAACACCTGTGCACAAGAAACTATTTTTTCCAGAGATGAATCTAATTTGATAATGCATATATACTAGGTTTTTAACCCGCACTCCGCTGCGGAGAACGGGGTTTTCAGTTAGTACTCAAATATAAATAAAGCGTTTTTCTGTAATACAAATTTGCAATGTAATTGCATTCACACCTCCTAGAGAAGTTCCACCAATCCTAACATTATTTGCTCTTTTTCTAGCAATTGAGGGAGTTCTTTTAACACCTGCAAGCTTACACCTGTTGCATTCTCTTGGCCTGCATAGCAGTCAGTTCTGGCTTCATCATTTGCTCATGAGTCAACTCATGCTTTTGCTTCGTTGGTTGCAGTCAATGCATTCATTTTGTGTACTTTTTGTGTTGCAAGTTCAGCGTCTTTCTTATATGTTATTTCTAGTAACAGCTTCTCAGTGGCTGCTTTGTCCCTCTTTAAACTATCGACTTTGTTTTCTTCGATCTAAAAATTATTCAGAAAAAATAAATACAATCAACAACTTTAGCTTATAAAAAACTCCGTAATCATTTTTGTGTTCTTCTGAACTACGTTCTATAAAAAGCAAAATATATATAATTTAATTTTGACTCTGAAGACCAGACAGTATATTTTAATGTGTACTTGTGCCCGTAGTTTCCTAATTACCTATCATTGATTTGCCTTGTTCCCTGCACCAAGAAACACATATGAATCATCAGATGATGATTCAAGAAAATAGTAGATAAAATAAGACCATATAAGTATTTTTGTTTTAATTTTCTAATAAGGTGTTAGAGGTCCTCGAGGATAGTATTAAACTAATTATTATTCCACAAAACAATGAAGAAGAGAGTAATGAACCTTGTAATTAGGGTATTGTCTGACCGCAACAGTAAAGTTATAGCAGATGGTAAATCAAACTCCTGTAACTTCGGCTAGTGGCTTCTACTTCTTTTCTGCATTATACACAACATATATAAACTACAGTAAATCTTTAGGAAGCTGTAACATACAATAAAACACCAATTATACCGATAAGAGCATTATTTTTTTATCATCGACTTTCCTAATTAGTACTTATTCTTATGTTGCAACTTCACTACTGAATGTTGTCTGATTACTTTTATCATATGTAGTTGGAGATTCTCTTTTCATCAAATTTGTTTAGGAAAATTTAAATTTAAAAGAAATAATTGGTTTCTTACTTCTGTATGTACATATAGGCACATATTCTTACATACCCGCACTCCACTGGACTGATTCCTTTGTCCAGTCAAACTTCAACTGAACTTGATATATCTAATGTTGTAGAAACTTAGAATTTATAGCCATTTAGTAGACTCATGTCCACTTCGATCATACAACTACTATACTATAAATAGAAATGAATGCTGCTCCTTTAGGGTTGATTGATTGCATGTTAGCGTGTTAAGTCGTTGGGGGGATATAAGCAACTGGTGGGGATGAGCCAATTGTGAAAAAATCAATTTAACTCAACTATGTTACTGTATTTGGCATCCTCACACGTACAACGTTGTAAAATTTCACGTTTGTTCGTTTGTTGTTAAATCTTTTGTTAATCTCAGTGAGTGTTACTGAGATTTATTTTTTGAAATGGTTCGGTTTAAATGAATAACGTAAACATACTTGTGTATCTCATGTACAAATATGAATAGTTTCACGAACCCAAGAAGTTTTTAATGAGTTGATCTTTTTTAGGAATCCAATTGCAGACGTGTATTTTTATTTTGGCTAATCGACTAAAAAATATGCTTTTTTGGATTGAACATCTTGCATTTGTGAAACGCAAATATCCGGAAATAATATTTGGTAAACTATAAGGAACCCATTCCTATAGAGAAAACATGTGTCTAAAAGCCCCAACCTCCTTTCAGAACACACAATTATGCAAATGCATTATCTATCTAAAAAAATACATTCCCAAACACCCCCTTAAAACAAAAAATAAAAAAGACCAAAAACATAGAAACCAACCTGTTTGCATGGGCGGCAGGTGGCTGTTTAGATGGATAAGCAGGAACGGGGCCGGTGTGGAGCGTCTTAATCCTGACCTGCTGTAGCTGTTGCTTCAGCAACGAAATTCTGGAACAAAAAAAAGATCAAGAGAACAAATAAAAATAGTAGTCAGCCTAAATAATGATTTGAACCTAAATAATCAAATGCAAAAAGCATAACGTTTTTATCAAAACATTAAAAGCTGATTATAACATATAGCATATCTCAATGCTATCATTTGAAGAATAGTTCTGGCAAATTCTAGGATCCACTATCGCTTCTAGTCTTCTTGTGATCTAGAGGTTAGCTTTCTAAGTCTCATTCAATCCATTTTGTCTTAAGCTCAAAGGAAGGAAATCTCGAAAACTTCCTCTCGCCAACCCGAGTTCAGTAGGAAAGCCCGAGCGATAGAGCATATCAGCTACACCTTAGCATTATTAATATAATTTTTTCTTATACACTTGTTATTGAATGATTTATTTTAGTTGACTTTCAATTAGGACAAAGTGAAAATCAAAGTCTGAAGAGAGTTCGTTCCCAGTCCTAGTACAAATCGGCTAGGGCTAGGTAAGGGAAACGTAATAAGCTAAAAGCATCAAACAAAAAATGTAACACCCCCAAAAATGCTTGTCGCAAAGGAAGTATGTCCGAGGGAGTTACTTCATAATACACAGCGCTAGATACAAGAGAACGACCTCTAAAGGTGTCGTTTGAAAAGTAATCTCGTTGATTTTCTTGAATTTGATATAATGTTTGTCCCATAATTGCATCACCATGAAAAACTTGAATGTATAGACTCCAATGCACTTCAAGTAAGCCAAGTATCTATATCACATGAGAAAAACATGCTTAAAACGGTCAACATAAAGTTGGTGAGTTCATAGGTTAGTTTAAATATGAATGTAAGTTTCAAATGAATGTATTTGTCCACTGTGTCATCACAGTACCATGTAAAAATCCCAAAGATTTATAAAGAATGCACGACACATTTTATGTCACCAAAAGTACCAATCTCATCCCAAAAAGATTTATAGAATGCATGATCAAATTTAATGTCAACAAAATTACAATCTTATCCAAAGATTTATAAAGAATACTGACCAATTTAATGTCACCAAAAGTACCAATCTTATCCCAAAGATTTATAAAGAATGCATGACCAATTTAATGCAACCAAATGTTTCCCAGTAATTATTGCCACTAATTCAAGGCACAGTAAATATCCATGTGAGTATAAAACAATGATTACAATTACTCTAAGTTCATGAAACCGATGCACTAATATAACAATAAGAGTTCATATGTAAGTATTGTGGGCCCTGTAGGCCCAACCAATCGTAATCCGACATGTTATAACGTTCGTTTGCCCAGTGATAGCTAATCACCCGAACGGGGATTGTCAATCCCGAATAGATCTATTTTATAACATTCGCGTGGACAACATGCTATAACGTTCGTTTGCCCAGTGATAGCTAATCACCCGAACGGGGATTCACCCGAATAGATCTATTTCATAACATTCGCGCTCACCCTCCAAGTGATTTACAGTTCATGAAGCTGTGACGTAGACTTATATATATACCCATCACAGGTGTCCCCTCCAAGAACACCCGGGCCTTTATTTAAAAATATGTACTCCCGTTACCGGTGTCCCCTCCAAGAACACCCGGGCAGTACTGTATTGTTATCAGTTCAATCCGCTTAAGCTAATCCGTAATCCTTTCAAAAGTAAAGTACATATATTTGTGACCAAAAATGAAGTCAAGTAATATATCCCATAGCGAGCTATGTAAATGAGTATGTAAACCAATTTGTAAACAAACATGTAAATGCATTTGTAAACAAGCATGTTCTCACCCCAAAAATATATGTAAAACATGTAAAACGTGGGGCTATAAACTCACCTCGATGATGAAGAACGGTTGACAGATAGGCATCTAATATGCACAACACAAACGGAGGACGAAGCGGCTCGATCAAGTAGTTGTAGCTTAACTTATCTGCTAAGTCCCACTAGCCTAGGATAATGAATTTGGGTTTCCCGATGAATGGCTATGTCAACGCGACACGTTGATAAAGATTTAGTTTTTAAAGTTGTAATAGTTTGGTGGTTGGTTAAATAAATAAATTGAAAAAAATGACGCAACGTATGTAATATATTCTGTATATATTACATATGAAAAATAAACCCTTATATAACTCAGACCGTGAATCATATAACAAAGACAAACAATCCAAAGATTAATGTGACGTATATAATGCTTTGCAAGTATTATATAATAAGTGTGAGTAAAATAATTAAACCAATTAGTTTGACTCGTTTCTGAAATCACCATTTAACTGAATAAAAAGTTCTTATGTAAACGTAATCGTACGTTTTAAGATTACCAATTAAATTAAACGATTTTTGTAAAGCTTTTACAATAATTATTATGTTATCTTCTAGCTGACAATTATAAAATATAAAATAATATTTTATAAACTTATATTTCGTTTCCTCGACGGGTCGTGGCTAAAATTGTTGTCTCATTTGTAAAAGTAAAGTTTTCGTTTGTGGTCGGATTATCGTATAGTTATATTTTTAAAATATAACTTAGTCTCTTTTACCGGGTTTAAAATAATAAAAGTTTTAGTAAAACATTACTAAGTATAGAAATTTTATATAAATTTCGTCATGACTTTTCCGTTTATAAAACGATTCCTATATTCGTAAAATCTCAACGCTTTCCCTTAATCAATATGTGTTGCAATTATTAGCTTGTTAATATTTCAAGCACCCGCGTGTTTTAAATATAATATTTATTTGTTATCATATCTAAACTAAACCAAATAATAAACATCATATTTATTTAACCAATTTAAACCACCAATATATATCCGGTTTATAATTTATATATCCCGTGTTATATTTATTAGTTGATTTGTATAAACCAATCTCACCCTTTGTGTAATTCTGCTACCCCAAACGCACCCTATACGTTTTCTACATCAACCAAACGTACCCCTTGCTATTTCTGTAAAACCAAACGCACCCTTATTGCTTTCCCGCTAAACCAAACGCACCCTTGTCTGTTTTATGCTAAACCACACGCACCCTAATCTGTTTGACCCGAAACCAAACGCACCCCTGGTGCGTTTTTAAGCAACCAAACGCACCCTAATCAGTTTTTCTGCTAATCCAAACGCACCCTTTCTTTATAACAAAACCAAACACCACTTGTTTGATTTTCAAATAACCAAACCAACCCATCGTTCAAAACACAACCAACCGCACCCCGGGTCGGCTGTCCCGAAACCAAAACGCACCCTGCATGGTGCTGTTAAGCCAAACGCACCCTCTGGTTGGTGTTATGACAACCAAACACTCCTTGGTTGTTTATAAAAACAACCAAACGCACCCCAGGCGCTGAGTAACACAACAAACGCACCCTATGTGGGTGACAGTAAAACCAACGCACCCTAAATTTGCGAAACAACAAACCAAACGAACACCCCCCTTGCTGTTACAACCTTAAATCGAACCCAACGCATCCTATCCGGGTGTCGAACCGAACCCGACGCAACCCTTTTCGGTGTTAACAACAAACCAAAACCGCAACCCTATGATGGCTGAAACAACACTCAAACGCACCCTTGATGGTGCTATGAAAACCCAACGCACCCTCGGCTGGTGAAAAGAAACCGAACGCACCCTTGGTGCATATATAAAAAAAATATAAATGGACCCTCGTTGGTGGTTGATGGCGACGATGATATTAGAGGTGGAGGCTGGTAGCCAGCGACCGTGGCTGCCGAGGGGAAGAAAACGTGCGTGCCCGAGTGGTGGTGGGCTTCAGTAGAATCCGTGGTGAGGATTAATTTTTGATTGCGTCGTGAAAGTTTGCCGAAAACTTTTTCAGGCGAACGATCGGCATGTGTGGTCGGAAGGTTGGCGGACCGCGAAACCCCCCGGGTGGTGGCCGAAAAGAGAGGGGAAAGAAGATGAGAGGTGTAAATGTGTGTGGTTTATATTTGAATCAATACATTAGAAATAAAAGATATAAATTTTTTATATATATTAAAACTTAAAATTTAATGAAATTGTGAAAATATTCCACAACGGGGACTAAAGGGTAATTATTGGGAAACTTTATAGAATATTGGTATCTGGACTAAATAAATAAAATGTCGTTTGAAGCCACTTATCGAATGATTCAAAATAACGAAACTCGCGCTCAATTGATTATTCAACTCACTTTTTTCTGATAAAAATGAGTATTTACTTGATAATATTTTATAATTATTTTTATAACATTTATAAAAATGTTCGTCATTTATTTAGTGACTCGGTTAAAATAAAAATGAAATTTTAATTCGGATATTCGCGTTATCAACAATGCTTAAATAAGTAAAATATTAAATGATTTTTTTTATTAAATAAATAGTGATAATTAAAAATAAATTTAATTATTCTTGTGTGTCGGAGCCCTTGTGTAAGTTCTTCAAAAGCTATTTGCGACGCTAGTAATTGCCCTCTTCTGCTTGGTTTTCAAGTCTCGGGTAAAAACTAAAAAGTCCGTCCTGAAAAATCTTTTAACATCAAATTGCTTTAGGGTCCGAGTTGTGAAAATGTGGTTTAGCTGGTCGTTTTTGATAATTCAACTATGAATTAATATATATCTTTTTAGTTTTAGAATCAAATAATTTAAAAATAACTTTGCACTTGAGGTGTGTAATAATAAATATGATTTATTTATTTGGGAATATGTTTACCGAAAGTTTTTTTACCCAGTACGGGTAATACGCTTTTAATAACGATAAAAGACTAAAAGTCAATGAGTCAAATCAGACTCGAAAAGTCAATGGCTAAAATAGTCTTTTAAAAATCCGAAAATTCTCGGATGTTACAAAAAAACAGTAAATATATTTATGAAATAACCATAGATAGCCAATGATAAAAAAAGAATCCTATTTATACAATATGATAGAAGACAAAACCGTAAGTATAGATTAAAGGATTCCTACAACACGAATAAATAGAAATGGCAAGTTGTCGGTTCAAGGGTTCAGGTACAATTTCGTACACACCTCTAGATAAACATATAAACATATAAAAGAATGCAAAACGGTATATATGGTTCGCCAATAGATTAAATAACGGTAAACTACATACCGAATAGATAGCCAATAGATTTGAAATCTGCATATATGGTTCGCCTTGATGAAGACGTTGACAAATACTTTTTCCATTTCTTTTGTAGTCCGCTGATTTTATCACTCACTAAAACAGGATGGTCTTGGGCATGTGCTGCAAATTAAGATGCAATCGGTTTGCATTTTACAAAGCGTTTGATCTATAAGTAATAAAGATATGAAACTCAACTTGTAACATATAAAATAGATAAATGCATACCTATGCAACATCTATATTCACGTTTGAACAGGGCTGAGGTGTTTGCAACCATGTAGGCAAACATGATCGACACGGGTCTAAAACTGAAAATTTTCTTCGTACCAAAGATGAGGCTCTAGATATGATCATCGATTTCGTTAATCAAGTTTAAAGGAATTTAAAGGCTCAAATTCTGATGATTCGAACTGATAATGGAACTAAATTCAAAAACGATAAATTACGGGCATTTTATGCAAAGTTAGGCATTGTTCATCAAACTTCAATTGCTCGAACGCCTCAACAAAATGGTGATGGATGAAAGTCTTAATCGTACACGTCATCGAGGCTGCTCGAACAATGCTTATTTTTTCTAAAGTTCCAGAATTTCTATGGAATGAAGCTATTGCTACTGCCTGTTTTACTCAAAATCGCTCTATTGTACACACACGATACAATAAGACTCCTTATGCGATGTTTCGAGGACGAAAACCCAATATTCAATACTTTTATGTGTTTGGATCTCTTTGTTATCCAACAAATGATCGTGATAATCTTGGGAAAATAAAATCGAAGGCTGACATTGGTATCTTTATTGGTTATTCTGAGTCATCAAGAGGATTTCATATCTACAACCGCCGAACCAAAAAGATAATGGAAATGATCCATGTCAAGTTTGATGAACTCACAGATATGGCTTCTAAATGCCAACAATTTAGAACCCGGAATGAACTACACGAATTTTCAAGATTCATCGGAAGATTCACAATTCATACCTTCAAAATCAGACTTGGATAATTTGTTTGGTCCTCTGTATGAAGAATACTATGCGACGAGTTCACAAGAAGTGTCAGATTATTCCGCTGCAAATACTCTTGATAACAAACACACTTCTTGATCATCGTCAATCGTCGTTGAAGAAGACAAAGCTCCTCAAATAGTATCTTCGTCAACAGAACAAGTTTCCACCGAACCAAACTCTTTACTCTTGAATGCAAATGCCGATGAACTCATTCAAGAACACATTGCAGATTTTGATGGAAATGTGTTCTACAATGCACCTCCAACTCCTATGTTTGAAGAAGCTAAGTCATCTTCAACATATCAGGATCCATCAAATATGCACGAGTTTCATAAAAAACATCGCTCAAGTGATAGGTGGACTAAGAATCATCCAATTGAACAAGTGATTGGTGATCCGTCAAAATCTGTAATGACTAGAAATCGACTTCCAATTGATGCAGAAGTTTGTATGTACACATTAACAGCGAGTACAATTGAATCAAAAAATATCAAGGAATCTATGCTTGATGCCAGATGGATTGAATCCATGCAAGATGAGCTTAACTAGTTCAAACACCTTGATGTTTGGGAACTTTTCGAATGTCCTATTGGCAGAAACATAATCGCAGTCAAATAGATTTGGAAAAACAAGACTGATGCTGAAAACACGGTTATTCGAAACAAGTCTCGTTTAGTTGCCAAAGGATATCGTCAAGAGGATGGAATTGATTTTGAGGAGTCTTTTGCACCAGTTGCAAGACTTGAAGCTGTTAGAATTTTTGTGGCATACGCGGCTCACCAGAACTTTCCTATTTATCAAATGGATGTCAAAACGGCATTTTTGAATGGTCTACTGAAAAAGGAAGTTTTTGTTTGTCCGCCAGATGTATTTGTAGATCCAGACTTTCTGAACCACGTATATCATCTTAAGAAAGCTCTGTACGGTCTCAAACAAGCCCCTTGAGCCTGGTATGACAAGCTTTCCTCATTCTTAATTGAACACCATTTCACAAAAGGTATTGTCGATCCGACATTGTTTACAAGAAGACACGTGGATGCTATTTTATTAGTTCAAATCTATGTCGATGACATAATTTTTCGGTCAACTAAACCAGTGTTTGCAAAAAGATTTGATAACATAATGAAAGATAATTTTGACATGTAAATGATCGGTGAAATGAAGTTCTTTCTCAGACTTCAGGTTCATCAATCACCCTGAGGAATCTTTATTATGTCATTCCCCTCTTCATCACAATATAATAGGATCTTCTAAGAAACATTATATGTGAAAAAATGAGTGATACTTATTTACACCATGCGTACAACCAAACTAGATTTGCAGATTTACAGGGTACCCAAGTGATCAAACTAGCGTATCCATAGTATATTCGGGGACTTTATTTATCTCACTGCTAGTCGACCCAGACAGTTGCCTTTGCGACATTTATAAGTGCGCTTATCAGCACACCCAACTGAAAACACCTCAATAGAAGGTCTATGTTATTCGAGAGAATTCTGGTTTGAGCTAATGTTCATTCAAAATGTCTTTCACAGCTAAAATAATATGGTTTTTAATCAAAATCCATGTCATACACAAAGATTTCTTTTAAAAAAATATCTATCAAAAATCATCAAGTTTGAAAATTCAAGGTGCCGAAATTTGCAAGAAATAACAATCTCTTGAATAAGTTCTTTAATTAGACATTTATTCGATGGGGAGTTATGAAATTCATAAATTTCAAACATCTTCTCAAAGAATGTTCAAAACTGTAAAATTAACTATCTTTCGATAAAGTTCTTTAATTAAATATTTTATTGAGAGGGGGGGGGGGGGTTATAAATTTTTCAGTCAATTCATCATCAAAAAATAAAAGTGTGTTCTCAAAAGCAAAAATAACTTCTTTTAGAACAAATTTGTTTTCAAAAGAAAGAAATTTCAAAAAGTAGAAAATTGTTCGAGGGGGAGTTTTAAATTTTTTAAGTAAAAACGGGAACTTAACTGCAAAATAATTCAAAAGGTTTGATGTAAAAAGTGATCTAACTCCAAGGGGGAGTTATGATTTTTTTTTATCACAAAGATATACGAAAGTAATTACAAGGGCTAAAAGTGTAAATGAGCAAAAGAAGAACTTTCGTATGGGTGTTTATTGATTACGAAAGAAACTTGAGGGTCTGTGATGACATCAAATAACATTTATTTTATATCATCATTTATCCCATGTAATTAACCCATTTTGTATAATTATTGCAAAGAATTGTTACTTAATCGTTTGTATTTGAGAAGTAATTATAGAGTACTTGGTGAATATTAGCAAAAGACGTGCATTCAGGAGCCATAAAGGAGATATTTTAAAGATTATTGTTCTGAACAACCAATACGGTCGTAGACCATCAAGGAAGATATGCTTATCCGTGCCTTGCACTCACCAAAAGAACCAAGAAGAAACAGATCAATACACCGTATCCAGAGAAGACCAATACGCCGTATTGGAGGATATTGTTATTGAATAAATCCTGGAAGATATCACAAACGTGATCCTACTCCAAGAAACTCCTGATACGCCGTATCGAACCCATTCGATACGCCTTATCGAATCGACTCCAGACCCTATAAATAGAAAACTCAAAAACGAGTTTTAAGTGTGCTAAATTATATTCTCGATACCTAAACTACAAAAGTTGATTTTCAAGCCTTGCAACGCATTCCAATCCATAGGAGACAACGTGTAATTTCTATTACTTTTGTAATCGTTCAGTTTTGGTACCCATTTTGTTAACCTCTATTAGTTTACCTTGGTTAAGGACCCATTACTCTGTAGTTAATTATGATGTTTGAAGCAATTACCTTTGGGTATTACCTATCATGGAAGGATCGAATGTTTGGTTTTGTTTATATCTCGATTGCTTAATTTATCATCGTATGCTTGTTTATGTTTAACAATTTAAACTTGTAATGTTCTTTAATAAGCACCTATCATTCAACAGATCTAGTGATACGGATCAAGTAATCTATATGCCGGATAAGCACCTCCAAATATGTAATTTATATATCGAGAAACCAATAGGAATCACAATTAACGACGCTAATCATTGCATTAAGATTGTTATCTAGTATTACCGGTATGACCCTTGTGATCGCGACGTACGTTCAATTAATTGGTTATATTTGGTTAGTGGTCTACAAGTGTATGACTCGTCCCGTGTAAGCAGTAATGGGAAAGTCTCTACGAGCTAGGGTTACAAGATCACCATTGCTTTACCCCTACGATAAATTATAATCACAATAAAGGTATGCTTAATGCGGATGCTATAATTGTGACAGACTTAACTGTCTATTTCTTAGGATGAAGTCCCGCCTAAGTCTAAGAATAATATGCCTCTTCGAGATAAGTAATCATTGCACTGAATAAACAAACCAACTTCTAATCGGATTAATAATGGTTAATATAGTTTTCTATCATAAGGATCGACCGCTCTTTTATCTTCTATTAATTTGCTTGCATGGGTTAAAGTGTCTTGAATTGATTGTAGTCACTAACCAAACCCGTGCCAGTCTCTCAGGCTGAAACCCCCCTTTTACCTGTTATTGTTAGAATTAGGATTAGAACTAACATAGGATTAGCATAGGTTTGACTTAGATTTGATAACCAAAATATTAATAAATTAAGAGATTTAACCTCGCTTCAAGTGTTCGACACCCTACTTACCACGGATCTACCACCGACCGGGTACACTGCCCGTTAAAGTGTTGTTTTTGGTTAAGTCAGAAAAATATAAATTTAAAACTTGAATCATAAAAATATACACCACACAACGACACATCAAGTTTTTGGCGCTGTTGCTGGGGAGTGAAATTTAATCTTGATTTTTATTTTATATTTTGGTTTTTAACATTAAATCTAACCCTTAGGAGTAGTGTTAATTAGATTAGTGTATATTTGATAACGCCCAAATTATACATGTTTTCTATGGCGTTATTTGTATATATTTTATCATTTCTCGTGAACTTTTGATACTTAATAGCTTAAAATTGCTTGCAGGTTCACTAGAAGATATCCCAAGGTTAGATACATCCAAATCAAATACTTACACGTTAAAGAACACATCATTCAAGAAAAGAACAACAATCAAGCCCAAAGTGTCAAATGTGCACCGCACTTACCATTTTTGAGACGCACTTACCTTCAAGTCAAAGACAGTCAAAATCGCATTAACTCAACAAGTACGCCGCACAATCTTTTATGTGCACCGCACTTTCACCCGAATTTCAGCCTATAAATAGAGCCTCAAAATCTCTCATTTTGATATATCTCATATCTCATCTCATCTCTCAACACAACAAAAACA
>BQNB010162914.1:4320-14502 GCA_026074375.1 Tanacetum coccineum | reverse complement strand
TGCATGAGGGTGACCAAAGTCTCGTAGTTTTGAGATATGAAATCACTCGGCGCCAGTTCAGTCGTGACCCCTTCCAGTGTGAGGTTGTCAGCCTCTAACTCGGGACCCTTGTTTCGAAGGGGTAGGGGTGGCGGCTCAGTGGTATTCGTCCCTAGCACTGTTTGGGGAGGGGTGGTGAAAGTAGCACGTTGTAGACCTTCCGCGCTTGTGATTGTGGCGGTTGGCTGGGTTGTCCCCAGGGGCGGTCCCATCGCTGTGAAGATCAGATCATGTGGCGTATTGACGCTTCCAGAGGCCTGCTTAGAGATCTGTCTTGAGGCTTGGTCGCTCTGCTTCTTCGCTTGTGGAGTCCGTTGGGTAAAGTGTCCTTGCTTTGTCATTCTAGATTTTGGCAGTGTTCTTAGTGTTGTTATTCTAGAAACCGATGCTGTACTCCCCCAGAGCGAAATAAAACTCCAAGAACCATGGATCTTATTCACGGATGGATCGTCATGCGTGGACGGGTCGGGCGCAGGCCTCATCCTCACTAACCCGGAAGGAATGGAATTCACTTACGCACTGCATTTTGAATTCACAGCCACGAACAACGAGGCGGAGTATGAAGCCCTAATTACGGGACTACGTATTGCAGCTCGAATGGGTGTACGTAACCTAGAAGCAAATGTGGACTCCCGTTTAGTAGCCAACCATGTGTTGGGCGAATATGTGGCTAAAGAAGACAACATGATTCGATACCTCGACAAGACCAAGTCGCTAATCCAGGGCTTTGATAGATTCACCATTCGGCAAGTTCCTAGAGGTGACAACAAAAAAGTAGATGCCTTAAGTAAGATCGCATCTACAAGCTTCGCGCACCTATCAAAGCATGTAGGTCTTTAGATCATTCGATTAACACAAGAACACACAAGATTAGACTTTTAAATTGACTTGTATTAAAGAAAATCAAAGAACAATGGTGTGGCAACAAAACAAAAAAAAATGAAACTCTAAATGTCTAAGTTGCTTTATTGTCTAACCTAGAAATGAAAATAAAATGGCTTTATATAGCCTCTCTAGGGCCTTGGCCTTTGGGCTATGATGGGCTTTTTAACATAGGCTCTGATGCGTCGGATTATTCAGCAGGACTATGTGTTACGCGAGGATTCATGACGGGATTTATGCAGTATGCACTCAGACCACGATCTGTAAGTAGTGTAGAGACTTTCGGTCTGGGTATACTGTCCCACCATGCAGCGACGCCGCAGATGATGATAAAGAAATGCAATGATTGCAATGTTAATAGACCATTCCAGAGCCTAACCACAACAGGAGCTCACACCCATCACCTCGCCATGGCCATTCCACAAGTGGGGTATCGACATCGCTGGTCCCTTCCCTGTTGCTGCGGGAGGCTTGAAATTCCTTATCGTGGCTATCGACTACTTTACTAAATGGATCGAGGCGAAAGCGGTCGCAACAATCACAGGGAATCAGGTAAAACGATTTGTTTGGGATAACATTGTGGGCCATTTTGGATACTTGGAGAATAGTTATCGGACAATGGGTATCATCTTTGTGATAAACGTTAAAGACTGGTGCACGAGATTAAGCATTACACAGCGTTTTTGCGTCGGTTAAACACCAAGACCAAGGTTTGGTTGATGCTGCAGCAAATCGAAGTCTAGGCGAAGGATCAATGCCGTCCTGGTAGACATAAAGGCAGGAGGGCTAGAGGAATTGCTCACATTGTCTTGTGGGACCCACGGCTCACAACAATCAAAGTTTGACAGGGGGACACTCCTTTCTCCTCTTGTCTATGGGACGGAATGGAAGCCGTCTTTACTGCCGATACGGAATGCCAACTCTTCGTACCGCGGAGGTCAAATATCGCAAACCTTATGAGAAGAGGACGTTATAGACTTGGACATATTGGAGGAAGAGGCTCAGTATTGCGAACAAGCAGCCATTCGTGAGGAAAAAGCAAGTTACAAATGAAGGGATACTATGACGCTAGAGTTCGAGGAGTCTCATTATAGACAGGCGACTTCGTTGTGTATCGATGCTAACGAAGCAAGTTACCTCTTCAGAACTAAAACACCCGGACGCGGAAGTCACAGGAACTGTCGAGACCAATGTGGGAAGGACCCTACGAGGTTACGGAAAGCACTTGTAAGGTGGCATACAAGATGCGTGTACAATGGAGGGGGTGAGTTGCACCCGCTCGTGGAATATCTGCAATCCAAGAAATGCTATCTTTAGAAGTACTCAATGGGTATAAGTCTGTAACTTATGTTTTTTTTTTTGCGACAAATGTTTTTTTATTTTTGCAAGTTTTCATTAAATGTCGCGGTTTTTGCTAACTCCGCCGTCACAGTTCACATTTACTTGCTTATTGTGAGTATATATTACTATCAATATTGTTGTTACATTATTCTGTGCCTACGCGGCGTCTACTTGCATGCACCTAATAACCCCCACGATGGGGTAAAAGGAATGAGTAAAACCTACTAAATGACTGGTGAGTAACGAGGGTTGCAAACCATCATCATTGGAATCATGAATTCCTTGTTAACTCCTTTCTCTCAAGACGTTGGACGTAAGTTTCTATGCGCATTCCACGATGGTATGCGCTGAAGGCACACGGTGATCTGGTTTAACAATTTGGAGTCGAAAATTATGACTTATTGATTGGTATTCGCGGTACGCCGCATATTAATTGTAAGTCAAACCTGAACATATAAACATTAGCATATTTTGTAGTCATGAACTTGTATGATATCGTTCTCAAACATTTGACAAATGGCTCATCACAAACCAAGTCTTTCATTGCAAAGGCAAATCATTGTGCACAAAACATATGTCATTTTATACTAATATGCGTGCGTACAATCGCACAAGCAACAATAACAAACGACCCATTCTATGGGTCAAAAGGATTGCTTTTTAACAATCAGAACATGGAGTGTGGTGATAACAACATTTGCCAACATAGCTCAACAAACGATAAGTTTGTACAAGGAAGAAAGCCTAGATATTGTGACAACGACTTCGCTCTGAACTGCAAACTTGGTACGCAACATTTCCAGCGTCCTCAAGCTTCCCCAGAAGTTTAATATCTTTCGGTGACATAGTCGCCCGACGTAACTGGTACTCCATCAGCTCGGGGGATGTGCGCTGCACATACTCCGATAATATTGCCTTGCCCTTAACCCCCTTCTTACTAGAAAGCCTATGGGTGGGCCTCTTAATACTCCTTCAACGGGAATCTCCTTCTCTAGTGCAAACAGATTCCAGGATGTCACGCTGACAGGAAAAGATAAGGAAAACTGCAATTGCGCAAATGTCACAGGGCTGTTGGGGATAAGTAATCCGGTGGGCATAAGCGCCCTCGGTGGCATGCCTGCATAAGGTTATATACAACGCCATTATCACACCTGTATGGGTAATCGCTGTCATGCTCCAAGCTGTGCATTATGAGGAGCTCTAACAATTTCACTCGCCTCCAAGCATAGGAACAAAGCTCATAATATGCCATTTAGATTTTTTTCCAAGGTACCATGTGCGGCAGGCAATGTCAGCAGCTTCTTTTCATGCAGTTCCTCCACCGCTTCCGCCTTAACACGTGCCAGGCACACGTCACTACTTCCCCATAGGACTGCTTGACCTCCTGCGTTCCAATTGCTCATGGCAGCATGTAGGCGACAGACCTTGGTTAGAGCCACCTGCGCTCAGCAAATCGCGGACAACATGTGCGGGTAAAGCGCATAATCGTACTCAAATACGAGTTTGCGTAACCTTCGTCCTCCATCCTGCTTCTCCAACAGCTCTCCACTCTATGGCGAAAATATCCACCCAGGCAAAAATGATTGTTCTTACCCTCCAAATACTGCACGGCTCCAGTGACACTTGCCTTGTAATCTGCAGCCTCGTGCGATCATTGCTCTACCTTGACATGATAGTGCCATTTTTCCTCGGTTATAAGCTTCTGTTGCATAGACCTCCGAAGACCTCCGCCTCAGCTGGCATCTGCCAACTGTGTCTTTGCGCAGGAATCTCTTCATACTTCTGTTACAATCTGGCCACGTTCACTAGCGAACTTGCTCTTAGCTGCGCACCAGAGCGGCTTGGCTGCGCAGTTAGGTTTAGTGACCATGTCAAACTCCTCAATCAGTGTTCCACTGGAATGCCATCAAATGCCTTGGAAACCTGTCTCCCGAATACCTCCTTGATTTGTTCTAATCAGCAGGCAAGGGGACTAGTTTTTTGGGGAGGGGACTGTCCAGCATGGTCACCGGCGCGAATGATTCGCTAGGTAGCTAGACATTCGCACAAATAGCATCAGTCAACCACTCATTAGGATTTCACATTAATTTATTATGATTGGTACAATAACATACGACTGGTCGGACATAGTGGTACATTATTACTTGAGGGGAGGAGTCTCGGTTTCCTCCGCAGTTTTTTCGATGTACTACACCTAGACTGACATTAACGCACAATCATTTGAGCGTGCCAGCGTCGTCATTTACTGGGGCACCTTTTGCGTTTCACACCAGAGTCTTATTCTCTGGACTCACTATCAGCCCCTGCGGACTTATTTCCTCTACGCAGATCAACGCTTGTTGGGTCTAAGCCGGGGGGGCTCCGCAGTTTGCACCTGGTACAATGCGCTAGCTGTCATGGGGTGCTAACTAGGTCAGTACTCTAATCCTTGGGTGCTCAGCACAAGTTCCATTGTCGCGCCCGAAGTTCTTTCCAGCAGCGGTCTGCCTCACCATCTTCTTAACGACGCGCACTACCTCGGTCACAGCTTGGCTTGCTTAAATTGGACCACGCTAAACAAATCCATTTCTGCGCACAAACACAAAACGAAAACAAACAACAAATGGTTACATACGCTTAAATAAGAAAGAGCGCTTACACTACTAAGCGAGGGAGACGGAAGGACAAGCACCCACCCTGGCCGTCATCGCCTATAAACGTCGGCACTTCCTCAGGGCTTCGGAAATAATTACGACTAATGCCCATGTGGCATAGAAAGGCTTCCGAGTATGCGTTGATAGGGATACGGTTCTCATTTATAAGTTCCGCATCCTCCATACTATTTTTTTTTTTTTTTTTTTGTTTTAAAAACGATCCGGGTGGGCGCTCATCTTGGCAAATGACCCCTGGTATAGATTACGAAGGTCCTAGGGAACCAAGCGCATCATCTACCCAGAAAAAGAACTCTCCCTCCAATGCCTTAGCGCATAAATTTTTCGGTATTGCATTGCTGAGACCGGCTTGCAGCTTGGATAATGATACCTCCATCCGTTTGACCATGAGGTGTTGTGATAGAACGGCGCGTACAAATGGGGGGGGGATCCGTGGATTAATTGGCCAATATCGGCATTAACTCGCGAATTGGTATTTTGCAGCGCCTTATGCAGTGCTTGGGAATATGAGGACGATAATGTTCAGGACGTTGACAATAAAAAACGAAAGGGGTACGCTGTTGAATAGCATACTCAAAGAACAGTTGTGTATACCCCAACCTTCCCCTCGGGTTATCTGCTATACTTGCATTCGCAGCGGCTTACCTGGTGCAAATGCGGAATGGGATGTAATACTCAGACGTGAAACTCAAGCAGTTCCTCAATCTGTTATTTCTGATGTAAATCAGTAGTTGCAACACCTGATTTTCGAAGCAAGGATTTGGATGCGCTCGGACCTATTCGAGGCAGTATTACCTGGGTATGATTTTTGATGATTTAAGGGAAGCTTTTTCATGGTGGTGGAAGTGATTCTTTTGTTACTGTGGCAAATAACAGGGAAATGGAGGCTTACCTTATATACGGGCAAGTTGTTTATGCCACGTTGCTCAGATGAGGCACACGTGTCCCCACTTGTCCTAATCGTGGGGTTTGATTCGAGCGCGAGCGCTCGCGCGCGCTCACTATATTCTATGCTCTAGCTACCAGATCTCACGAATTACGAAGATGCAATTTTTTCGAATCAAGTTGACCATGATTCCATGGTTTTGGGGCGGGTTATGGTTTTTATTGTTTCTCTCCACGATACAGCCCATAATGGGATTTTTTTCGCGAACTTTAGTTAGTCTAGCATCCGCGGTCTTAACAAGCGCATAATAGACTGGGCGGGAATTGATGACGTATAGTCCAACCTGGGTCATGACCCCATCCCGACCCTAGTATAGTTCTATAACCCAGGCCATGATGTATGGGCCATTAGTGACATCAATACGAACTTCCAAGGCCCAAATGGTACTGCCCTGGGGAATGACCTTGACATATGGGCGTCGCGACGAGGATTTAGGCCCTTGTGGCCCAAACTAGGCACACACCTTGACGCAACTATCTAGAACACCCGTACGGATACGAGTTCTTAAATCATGAGGTGGGCCGTAAGTTACTAAATAAACGGTTGAGTCCTATGGATACCTCACTAATTAATGGGAACAAAGTCCCATAAGGGTTTGGTGAGTTTATAAAGAGCACTCGGCTCTCATATAAGGTACGCCCTCATACCCTAAACTTTCTACCAAACCTTAAGAATTAATCACTCTCTCGCAGGAGGATAATCGTGGGGAGACAATCCCACGGGTAGCCCATCGGTTTTGTTTTGTTTTCTTAGTGCGCACGGTCTCATACTTCAAGTCGTAATTGATACAGGTAACCGGAGCCTAACAGATCTTTTAATTTTTTTTAATTTTTTTTTTTTTTTTACTTATTTTTTTAAGTATTACACTTATAAGGACCTAATAGGATCGTCCAACTTTTGTGATCTCTAGTGGATCTTGTTAGTGACCAGGAGGTCAAACAAGATTGGTTAATGGGGATGCGATAATTTGCGGAATTCAAATAATTTTACAATATACGTCGATTTTGCATCCGGGAAGTTAAAAATCGCATCTTCGGACTGGCAATTCGGGTGGAGGGCTTTACCGTATAAAATAGTCTGAACAAAAAATAATTGTAGATAATCCTGGGAAAGATGCTGGACACGGATGTGTGTGTGTGTGTGTGTTATGGTTTATCCTACCATGTTGTTTTTACATAGTTTTCAGAAAGAGGCGTGAGAGAATCTAACCTGCACGTGTGCAAATCGAGAGGAAATTAACGTTTGTTACGGCTGTGTGTGAGTTTATGATGCTATTTTAAGAATATGTGGTAAGTGAAACAGTGTATTGTGTGCACCTATTTATATATAGCCTGATTCCGTGCTTTGGTGGGATGCTCGCCATGTTGTCTAACTCTAATTTTCTTTTAAAGAATCGAATTCAAGCCAGAAGAACGATGTGGGCCCACACGGTCCATCAACAGTTGTGTTGCGTCGTCATTTGGTTATATGGGTCTCTTTTACACTTTGCGGTAGATGTTCAGTTCAGGTTGTTTAGTTATCTTATTTTTTCCTTAGTCTAGAAGCTAGCGACGCGAACTCTTGTCACTGTCACGACTCTAGACTGGGGGGACATGCTGACGTATAAGTATGTCCGACCGACGCCATAGATACATTTTGGGTAACTTATGTTATCTGACTTGGGTCGGGGTTATGGTTCATGGTCAACGGACATTTGTCCAGGCCGTCACCGAGAGATAGCAAAAGTATATGGCACTCTGCTCCGGCATCGCGGTGTACTTAGCGCGCTTGATTTTTAGGGATAGTAGCCCCAGTCAATTAACGGGATTTACCCTTTCTTTTTAAATATGCTAAGCGACAAGTCGGATCCGGATATATCCGGCTTTATCTTGGGGACCGAAATGGACCTCGGCTCTCTCAACTCGTCCGGGGTTGAGGCCTATAAAAGAGGATAAACATCATTGATTCAGGTATGATCTAAAAACCCTAATACTCGCGATTATCCTTCAAAAAACACCGTTACTTATCGCTCACTCGAAGTCTAATGTGGGTACGCTCTATCCCACGATAAGGTTAACGGTGTTTTACTTCCTTGTGCAGGGTTCTCAATAAATTCACTTGGTGCAAAAAGAAGGTGTTTTGTACCCGGAAAACAGCTTATTCGGGCTAAACACAAACAGACCCAACTTTTACATCAACTGATATATCATAATTCTCTTAAGTTGTAAGTTCTCCTATTCCTTTTCACACAATTAAATGCACATCTTGGTTTGTTTTACATAACAGATTAACATCATTTTTATTTAACAACTGATGAGGCATTTGGACTTGCCAACACCCATTTTCTCCTATAACTCAAAAGAGAAGCAACACATTTAACTTTTTATCTGACATAACAAGAGTTAAGATCAACATAGAATCATTATTTGTCATAGATCCAATGAATCAATCTCAACCATCTATTTTTCATCAAAAATAAAAAAACTCACTTTCCACCTTTTTTTTAAAAATAAAATATCTTAAAAACGGTAAATCGTCACACGACAAAAAATACACCATCGCGACGAGTATTTTTTATCTTTTAGTAGACGGGTGACACGATATACTTTCAAGGAATTTTTTTCGATTTTTTTTTCAGTCACGAATTGCGAAAATCATATATGATTCGTAATGAATCATATATGATTTCATGAAATCATATATGATTTCATAAAATCATAATATATGATTTGTGATTCTAACGAACTTTTTTTCAATTTTGTTTCAGTCACGAATTACGAAAATCATCTATGATTCGTATAACGAATCATATATGATTTCATAAAATCATATATGATTTGTGATTCCGACGAACTTTTTTTCAATTTTGTTTCAGTCACGAATTGCGAAAATCATATATGATTCGTATAACGAATCATATATGATTTCATAAATCATATATGATTTCATAAAATCGTATATGACTTCATAAAATCATAAAAAAAAGTTCGTCGAAAGTACATAGTGTCGCCCCTCTATAGAAAGATAATTTAATTCTCGTCGCGATGATGTGTTATGTTTTGCGTAACGATTAATAGTGTGTGAGATATTTAATTTTTTTAAAAAGGTGGAAAGTGGGTTTTTTTATTTTTGATGAAAAAATGAGTGGCTAGGATTGGTTCATTGGGTCTATGACAAATATTGGGTCTATATTGAACTTTTGGCGACATAACAACCCGTAACTAGTTGGTTTTATAGTTAGTTGTAATAACTTATAGTTTGCAATTTGAAAGCACTTAATTCCAAATTAGCAATTTTTCCAAAAGGACTAGCAAACACAGCTTGTTGCTCGTTTTTCTTCTACCACTATGTAAATAATAAGTTATTATAAGTGGAAAATCCAAAACCTGCAATTTCAATACTTGAAGAAATGTATATTCAACAACAGTCCAGTCCAGTTGATAGCCTCACTCCTTCGGTAACGGAAGGTTACGTTCATTCGGGATCTAAGCAAAACTTGTAGCTACAGATCGAAGGAACATATACCTTGCGCTACGAAAGGAGTGAAGCCAGCAAGTGGAATGATGTTGATGATCTAAGCGTGTTCATTGATGGAGAATGGGATATTGGAACATATTCCTTGTGTGTGTTTATAGTGATTGATGGGTTGGAGTTTGTGTTTTCTCAAAGGGTGTGATAATCGTTGGATTGTGAAGATGCGGGTTAAGGAAAGGCGTTGGATGGTGATCCGTGTCATGGAAATGGAGTGTCTTCATTGGTGGAGTGGTGTAGCTATGGATCAACAACAACCAAGGTTTTTCCTTTTTTTTTTCACGACTTGTTGTTGTAGGTAGGGGTGTTAAACGGGTTGTCAGATCGGGTCTATCGGATTTTTTGAAAAAATAAAAAGTAACCCATAACCTAAACTGATAAAGTGTCGGGTCTATCGAGTTGCGGGTTGAGTTTATTCGGTTGTTACGTTACATGCTAATCTCATTTCCTAGTGTCTAGAATGACACCTAAAACCAAAAAAAGCAAGTATTATTATAAATACACATTGGATTTTTGATCAATAGGGATGTAGTTATTTGACTTATGTAGCGAAAAAAACAACAAAAAGAGTAACCTGCATCACGTTTGTTCTTACTGTATCATTAAGTTTTAAACATATAGCAAAGTAAGAAATATGGCCACAGCTAATGGTGCCCTACTGATGCAAACTTACAAAGCATTATAACATAATTTGAAGATACACTTCATGTTTTTTTTTGGCATGCTTAGTAATTATTGATAGGTGTAAAATACACATATCCGTTAACACCAAAAATGACCCTAAATGACCAAAAATACAGTGAAAATGGCAAA
>BQNB010162913.1:0-14502 GCA_026074375.1 Tanacetum coccineum | reverse complement strand
GAGTACTAAGTACTTTGAATAACTAAGACCATATATAATTTTATATAGCTACATCACCATCTAATTGTATTTGTGAAATAACATTTATAAAGTAAAAACGTTTATAAATATTTCTTTAGTAAAAACGGCGTAATTTTCTCGTTTTAAGCCCGTTTTGTACGTTCTTTAATTCCACGCTTTTGTATTAAAGAGATGTATCAAAATATTACATTTTCATATTTTTAGTCCCCTGATGAACAGTACTTTTTACTGTTCATATATTTTTATAAATTTATTTTTATAAACTTAATTAGCGTAAAACTCGTAAACGTCGTATCTTATTCGTTTTAGCTCCGATTTTAGTGATTCTTTCGAGCACGTCTTTGTAATTCAAAGTTCTATCTAAGTAATGTATTTTCCAAAAAGTATCTAAGATGAACAGTAATACATTTTTATAAAATTACTTTTATAAAAACACTTTTTATATATTAATTATAGTAAACATGCAAATAGTGTATCTTCTTCGTTATATCTTAGTTTTTCAAGTTTTTTATATGCCTAAGATCATCATGACATGTAGTATTTTATAAAAATATAAAATAAATACTTTATTTTTGAAGTTAAAACAATAGGTTTAGATATTTTGGTTAAAATGTGTTTAAAACTTGTTTTTATAAGTTTTTAGTTTAGTAACTTTGTTACAAGTCCTCTACTATGCTTTATACTTCCATTCCAACATGTATTAACATCCATATATCATATGTAAACGTATATCAAACATGTATTAACATCCATATATCATATGTAAATGTATATCCCACCAGTATTACCACCGGTACTGGAAGTACCATGATCTTCCCTTAGATTTTTGGGAGGCAAACCAGGACCACTAGCACCATCAACAGCCTTCCTATTCTTCCTCACTCTTTGTGGCTTATCAGCAACAATAGCTTGCACCTCATTATCCGCCACCACATCAATTCCTCCAACATCAACAACATGCTCACCCTGCTCAATCTGGTTCGTTTCCGCAGCATCACCATCCCTCTCATTCAAATCATCATTAACATTAACATTTTCTTGATCATTCACACTGGCAAAAGGAACAACACGGCCCCTGGTTAACTCAAGCAGCGGAACCTCTCCCTCCGCGACCTCTTGTTCTCCTATCCGCACCTTAGTGGGGTCCGCATGATTGATAAAAGCAAACAAATCCATCTCTGCAAACAACAAAAACAAGTCATGTACGGAAAAAAGAAAACAAACCAAAGGACGCAAGCTAAGAGCACCCACCCTCATCAACATTATCCCAGAAGGTCGAATAACAGTCCTCATCCAGATCATAATACCGACTTATTCCAACAAAACATAAGAATGGTTCCGAAAACTTTCTAAACGAAGCAGGATTGTCAACAAGATAATTACACACGTCCGCGTCAAATTCAGCGGGCGTGGGATGGGGATCTTTCCTCAATGTCTTATCACTATGCCACGGGACGGCAAGGGAAAAGGCGAAGGCGTCAACCCAGAAGAAATGATCATTCTAATTTTTCAATGAATCTAGGGGCCTGGTATAGCAAATTAGAGCATTTTTGGCACGTTTACTAAAGGACCTTTATTTTTTGAATTAATATAAAATCTACAGAAATTACCTACGGTTGGAACAAAACCATGGATGTGGCACAAGATCTCGAAATGAGAGACCTTGGCGGCCGCAATAACAGATAACTGAGACAAATTGATTCGAAAGTATGCAAGTATATCTACAAGAAACTGAGAAAGGGGGATCCGATAGTTGGCAAAATCAAAAAATCTGCTATAAACATCGATTTTACCAGTAGAACTATTACAAATCCTATCCTTACGACCAGGAAGTTCAGGGTAAACAACATCAGGAATATGATACTTCTCACATAAAGCATCTAAAGCAGACAGAGTTAAGACGGATTTCATACTATCAATAGTACCCATTGTTAAAGAAAGAAAGTTAAAGCCTAACCTGATAGCCTAAACAAATCTTCAAGCAGTTACAAGCGTAGAAAAGTGATAAAAAAGTTCAAAAGTTTTTCAACAATGGCGATAATGGTGGAGAAGAAGAAAAAAACAGTAAAACTCAAAAGGGTATTTATACCCTTGGCATAGTAAATGCAAGGAGTAGCAAGATGAAGACACGTGTAACCCACTAAGTCAACCAACGGATAGGATTAAAAGGAAAGCAGATGTGATGATAGTTAGGTAACGAACATTAAGTCATGTCAGTCAGGAAACGAAGGGTCAGGGTAATTACACGTCACCCCAACCCTACCTAACCAGTTAAGGAAAAGTCTCGGAAGAAGGAAGGCGTGCGGTACTAAAGGAATAAAGTCTAGCAATATTCACCGCACGCGGCATAACGCCGCACGCAATAACAATACTAAACTGGGGGGACTTGATGACATATAATGGGTATGGCAGGCTTCTGGACCTGGGCCGTACCATTACACATGTGCCTCAGCCCAACTAAACAAATAACAACTATGACAAGCAGAAACTAAGCCCAAAACCACACTAGCACGGCCCGGATGCAACAAGATGAACGTGGATCAGTTATAAGCCGCTTCCGTAGGCCCTCCGCGGACCAACTAGCGTCGGCAGAAGGGGATCCGCGTCCACAAGTCACGATTACAGCGAACCCTTGCCCGACAAGGGTCCCACTCCGGCCACTACAATTGTAGGCGAAATACTTGGAAACCCTAGTACTAGACCCACTATAAATAGGGATCATCTGACACACTAAAAGAGACAATTCTCCGACTCCTCCAAATGCACACGCATACTTCTGACAATATGATTTCTTACTCTCACGTCGGAGTCTAATCGTGTGGTTCGTCCACACGGTAAGGCTAACGGTTTGCTTTCATTGTGTAGGAAATCATCCCAATCACTTTGTTTAGTACAAGATCTAACCTGAAGTGACCTTGAAGGTCCAGCCCATCTCATACCCCGTGACATATTTTGTACTAACAATTACCATATGCGAGAGGTCACGGGTTCGAGCCTCACCGTGGGGGTTTTCCTTTAGGAGCGAAAAAGGAGTGGGGTTTATCCCCCCTAAGGCGAATGTTCGAGTTTTGCATATTGCCCAATTAGATGTTGCTGTGAGCTCGAATCACTAACAAGTAACTTGCCGTTCTAAAAAAACCTTAAAAATAGAAATTGTAATGTTGGTTTTTAACAAAATAAGTTGCGAACTTACTATTGTGTTTAACAAATTTTTGATTTGAAAACAAAATCAAAGAAGGAGGCCCAATTAGAATAAGCAACCCACGAATACAAACTAGTACAACTCTTTTTCGAATAAAACACTTATTTCGCCAAAATGGTATTCTTATTTCGCCATACAAAGTTTCGATATTTCGCCAAACCTAATCAAAGTATTTCGCCAAGATATTTATTTCAACAAAAAAAACTCAAATCTTTCTATTTCGCGAAGGATCAAATGTTATTTATCTCCAAAAAATGTAATTATTTCGCCAAAATAGTACAACCGTTTAAAACACTTAAACAAATACAACTTTTGAAGATCTTGATCCGTTCTTTTTGCACTTAACTCTTCTATAACATGTGTTTAACAACAAAAATAGAAGCTTTTATGTTAAAACACACTTAAGAGTAAGCAAAAATAACTAAAAACTTTTCGAAATAGATAAAAATTTATAAAGCTCAAAACTTTTTGTGTCACTTTGTTCTAAAACACAAGATTCATCCTTTTAACAAATGTTAGAAAGTGTTTTTGTACACTAAAAGTCACAAATACAACTATTTCGCTAATAAGAACAAAAAAAACAAGATCAAATTTTTTAAGCAAAACACACACTCCTAAATCATCTTTGGCTCTTGATACCAATTGTAAGCTCTAAACTTTATCTAAATCACACATAATAAGCTACTATAATAAGCACAAGAATAAGCTAGAAGAATAAGATGAGAAGAAGAAGACAGAGAGATAAGGAGAGATAGAGAGATGGCGATGTAGAGAAGAAAAATATTATTTCACCATAGAGAGGAGAAAGAGGGAGAAATAACATACAACTTGTCTCGAGCCCAAGTAAAAGGGGCATTAGGGTTAAGAGAGAAATGAGCCGGTTTTGGGATTTGTGATGGGCTTGACCCGAAACGTATACAATATTAGCTTGAAAGCTCAAACCCGTTTACTTAACTAGCTTATTGCATTGTTACAAAGTTCGTACACATGAATAACCGGCACTTTATAAAATAAGCATTCGTAACAAAATTTCATTTTTAATCCTTAGGTCTTAAAAAATTACAAAGTTAGCCTTTAACTTTGACAAAATAAAAAAGCAAACAAACAAAAAACAAATCTCTTGTAGCCCATTATTGCACCATTCAGGCTAAACAATATGTTAATTTTGTTATAACTGACCATTTTGCCATTCTATATATAATCGGTGCAACGAAAACTTTGAATGTTATTTCTAAGAACTGAAGTTGCAACTCATGAAAATAAGAGGAGTCGAAGTGTATGTTTTGGAGACTTGAAGTCAACTCTCGTTTTAATACTTAAGTTGAGCTAGAAATGTATGCTGAGAAGAATTATATTATCATAACATTATGATTGCATTATTCATATCCACTCTTTGCTTCTTCACCATTCAAAAAAACGTAAGTCCTCTCCTATCTTTACACTTTTCTTATCTTATCCTGGCTTGCTATTGTCAGCTCATTTCTACACTAGGAATCATATTTTGTTGTAATTTTGCTTAATCCCATAAACTTTAAAAAAAAGTTTACAGTCACGTAGAACTGTAGTTATGGAGAGGCTTTTACTGAATTAATTTATGTTATTGAGCACTGTGATGTATTCCATGCTCAACTTGCTTTATGTCTAGATGTTACATTTTTTTTATATAATTAGTACATTACTTTTTTTGGCTAATCTTCACAAGTAACAAAGCTGACCACTCTTCATTTTAGTTTTTTTTTGTTAATTAAAAACTTAACCTTGTTGGCTGAATATGTTATTACTTTTCGATACTCTTTTATGAAACATTATCGTTATTTGAATCTCGACCTCACCTCAAACGTCGAGCTTCATCAGAAATTGATGAGTAAAATACATGGATAGTCCATGAAATTATACCAATGTTTCATATTGAGTCCCTCTAATTCTTACAAGTTACATTTGACAATTCTTGTGGTTCTCAAAGCAGCACACCGGTGTCTAAAAATATTAACATTTTGTACACAACAATAATACCCATTCGATTTTACCCAAACACCCTCTGAGTCAACACACACATATCTCTCGTCTCTCGATTACACATAGCACCTCATTCTTCAACCTATCATCCACCCGAACTTTGAAATAAATTTAAAAAAATACACTAAACCTAATTATAAATATATATAGCAATCCAACTTCGCCAGCAAATCAAAATAAAATCTAAAAGTACAAAACATACTTCTTTAATAACCTTAATTTTTAAGTGAATGAAATGTTGACTATAGATATCGAGATCGTTCAAGGCGTAAAATCTATATAAAAATTGGTGTATATAAAAAAAATTATTGCTATGCATTCATTATTTCAATTTATATTACTAAGCTTAAAAGGAACAGTATAATCCTAGATTCGCGCATCAACAATAATGTTAAACTACTAGTACTTTTATTTTCATCGGTAAATTGAATGGTTTATGAAAGGAAGTGTTTTGATTATGCGTGGTCGAGAGATTTGTAAATTGTAAGTGTGGGTTGATGTTTGGGTGAAAACTGAAGGGTGTTTTCATCATTTATCAAATGTCAATGTATAAACACAGATATTAAATGTGCATTTTTTTTAAATTTAGGGAGATTCATGTGATTTACTCTAATAAATTTATTTTCTACATTTCATTTTTCTTTGATTGGAATTTCACATCTTATTTTCAAACATTTTCAAGTTTTGTGTGCATCATTGTAATAATTAAACATTCACAATACTCAACAAAATGCATGGTGGTGTTGTTGCGGGATTCAATCAGGAAACCAATTAAACACACACAAAAATATATGTGTAGGTGTGAAAAAAGAACCTGACCCTTAATTAGTTGAAATTATAAATAAAAGCTTCACAGATGAATAATCAGTTTTAAATTTTCAAACAACTTAATGCAGATTTCATCATTAATCATGGCGGCGTCTTCCATTCGTCATCGATGGAAATATGATGTCTTTGTAAGTTTTAGAGGTGAAGATATCCGAAAAAACTTCATGGATCATCTGTTCAACGATTTCAAGCAAAAAGGAATTCATGCTTTTAGAGACGTCAACGGACTGCCTAAAGGAGAAGAGATATCTCGTCATCTCTATGAAGCCATTGAAGAATCAAGATTTTTAGTAGTTGTCTTCTCCAAAAATTACGCTTCTTCAACATGGTGTCTGAGGGAACTTGTCAAAATACTTAAGTGCAAGCAAATTGAAAATCCCAAATATGAGGTTCGGGTTATCTTTTATGATGCCAAGCCTGAAGTGGTGAGGAAACAAAAAAGGAGTTATGCAGAAGCGTTCCGTAACCACGAAGTTTCAAATAGAACAGACGTGGGTGAATGGAAAGAAGCCTTACGCATGGCAGCTGACTTTTCAGGGTGGGACCTCCAACAAATGGGTATATTTTCTGCTTTGTTCAATTATCTGTACATTTGTTATTTTTTTACGAATCAATTAGTTTTGTAGCTATACTAAATCTTTGACACGGTGTAGTTTTTTTCTTCTTTATATGGTTAACAGGTACGAGTCAAAGTTCATCCATTGCATCTCCAAAGACATCCTCAAAAAAATATGTGATGGACCCTTGCATGTTGGTGAAAACCTCGTTGGCATAGATTTCCATTTCGACAAATTAAACTTGTCACGCTTCATTGGGTCAGATAAGGTTAACATGATTGGAATATGTGGTATAAGTGGAATAGGAAAGACGACCCTTGCCAAAGCTATGTATAACTTGATATATATCCACTTTGAAGGAAGCTGCTTTTGTGAAGATGTCCAAGGAGTCTCAAAACGAGAAGGCCTAACTCAAGTTCAAATGCAAATGATTGGAAAGATCATTAAAATAGAAGATCTGAAGATATCAAGTGTTGGTGAAGGAATTATGGTTATAAAGCAGAGGATTCCATGTAAGCCGATTCTTCTTGTTTTGGATGATGTGGATGATCATGAGCAGTTAGAAGCACTAGCGAGTTCATCTGCTTGGTTTTTCCCAGGAAGTTTGATTATTTTCACATGTAAAGATAAACAGTTGCTAAGATCTCATAGGGTGGTTGACATCCATGACATGGACTTTCTAGATGAGGATCAATCTCTTGAGCTCTTCAGTTGCTATGCTTTTGAGCTAAAACATCTTTGTAGAGTCTACGAAGAAGTTGCTGAGAAGGTTGTGAAATACGTGCAAAGTCACCCTCTGGCCCTTAAAGTTTTGGGTCGTTTTTTATTTGGAAAAACTATAGTTCAGTGGGATAGTGAACTGGAAAGGCTCAAAGTACATCCTAATGAAAAGATACAAAGAGTGCTTCGTTTAAGTTACGATGGGCTAAACGTCCTTCAGCAAAATATCTTACTTGATATCGCATGTTTATTCATTGGAGAAGACAGCGATTTTGTAGCACGCATACTAGATGGCTGTAACTTTTTTGCAGATACAAACATGAGAGTTCTAGTTGATAAGTCATTAATCACGATCTCTAGCAATAAGTCACTTCAAATGCATGACTTGATTCAAATAATGGCAAGGGCGATTGTTTGTGAAGAATCTATCATGCCTGGGAAACAAAGAAGATTGTTGATTTCATCTAACGTTGACGATATATCGGGTCAAAATAAGGTTAAAAAGTGGCATATAATTATTTTCCATTACATTCAATAAAAGTATAAGCAATTGCATATATGTCACTCTTTTTAATTGAAATTACATGTTTTTGTTTTTCGAGGTGGCAAAAACTGAAGCAGTTGAAGTTCTAGTCCTTTCATTAGAGAAATTTAGTCAAAAGGTTCACATAGATGCTAGTGATTTTGCAAATATGAAAAACTTGCGGATCCTGAAAATCTATCAAGAGGAGAAAGCATATGAGCATAAACATGAACTAAAGGGCCACAATGTGATCTTCTCAGGAAATTTGTATTTTTTGTCCAATGAGCTAAGCTTGTTCTATTGGCATGGATGCCCGTTCAAGTACTTACCTTCAGATTTCTATCCAGAAAATATTGTAGCCATTGACCTGTCTTACAGCAACATAAAACATTTTTGGACAACGCCTAAGGTATTTCCTTGTACACATATGTTTTCCTATTTGATACCTAATGATCCTAGAACTTATCTTCTTCATTTTTTGTATCGCTGTAAGTGCTTTAGAAGGTTGAAAGTAATGAAGCTAAGGTACTGTTGTATCCTGACAACCACCCCTGACTTCTCAGAGATTACAAATCTCGAAGAGCTAAGTTTTGAAGGTTGTGTGAATTTGGTTAGCATTCATCCCTCAATTGGAATGCTTAAGAGGCTTGCTGTGTTAAATCTGAGAGACTGCAAAGGGCTTCGGAATTTTCCAAGTAGATTGGAAATGGATGCTCTTCAAGTTTTGAATCTAACGGGGTGCCTAAAAGTCGATCAACTCCCTGAAGCATTGGGTCAGATCAAAAGCTTAACGGAGCTTCATGTTGACAGAACTGCCATTACAGAACTTCCTTCTTTTGTATCCTCTCTAATAAAGCTTGAATCATTGTCATTCGCTGGCCAAAGGAGGATTCAACCTAGATGGTGGACTTCAATCACTGCTCCTTTTTGTTTACTAATTAGTAAACAACAACATCCCCAAAGATTAGTTTCATTGGAAGGTTTACATATGTTAAAGTCTCTGAATTTAAGCTACTGCAATTTAGTACAAATGCCCGATGCAATTGGAGGCTTATCATGTCTAAAATATCTATACTTAAAAGGGAACAATTTTACTAGCTTGCCAGAAAGTTTGAGTCAACTTTCTTATGTTGATGAGCTTAAAGTTGATCGTTGCAAGAAGCTGGAAGTGTTGGCAGAACTTCCAAGCCTAGATTTCATTAGTGCATGTGATTGCACCTCCTTAAGAGAAATTTCAGGATCATCTAAAGACCCATTCAGGTATAGGTTTAGTTTGTTTAGAAATTGTCCAAAGTTGTTTAAGAATGTTACAACTTCCCAAGGCTTAAATTACCAGCTTTATGCTTTCCTTGGGCATTTGGGTTTCCAGACCGATAGATGTGATTTCTTCTTCTTGCAAGACATGTGTTTCCTCTATTATTATTTAGACATAATATATCATGGGAATAGCATTCCAGAGTGGTTTACAAATAGAAGTATGGAAAAACATGTAAAGGTTGAATTACCATCAGGTTGGTGTTTCAATAAGTTTAGGGGATTTGGAATTTGTGTTGTTTTCAAGTGCAAAAGGCCTTTCAGTACTAGTTACAAATGGAAGAAATTAAAGCAAATTTGATTTTAAGAAGAAAAATGTTATTAATAGAGTTACAATCTATTAATGAACAACTAAGAGTTCTAGAAACTCCAACAACGGTTATTGATGTACCGGAAAGCGAAAGCTTAAAAACAGCAACTAGTCCAGTGCAAACGGCATCTGGTAAAGACTCAACAAATCCGTTGAAAGCTGAGGTTTTGCTAAAAAACCTAGATAATACTGGTCTTGGTTATTGAACCACTTTGGCATATTTTTCTTTGCTTGGGGTCCATTAGGTAGGTGAACCTAATCTGATGAAGATTCGTCTTCAGTGGTAGGGACCTGATTTGTTGAAGTGGAGGGACCGACTTCTTTTTCTTTTGACTCAATGCAATAATTACATGAGTGTTCTTCAAACAGCTGTCTCGCTTGTCGGCAATAGGCTTCCTTGGGCCTTTATGTCCTTTATCAGCAACAAAAACAAGAAGAAAAGAATTCATTCCTGTAGTGTCTTTATACTTGTAGGGCAGCAGCCCTTTGCCTAAAGATCTTTAGACGTTCTTGCAAACAAATTTTTGTTTGTTTTTGATGACTAATAACTCTCGCTATTGTCATTGGATGTTCATATCATTTGAAGGGTACTCTGTAAAGAACTTTGATGGAGCTTCTCTAAATCCAGAAGATTACTTTCCAAATTTAATTGAGGAATATTTTCAGAATGAGGAGATAGGAATCCAAGATTCATATATGATATGGTTGCACTATACGCGGGATATATGGAAATGGAAGGAAGCAAAGAATTTTGTTACATTTAGTTTCGAAGATTTTGAAGTGAAGGAGATGGGTGTAAGACTTGTTTATGACGAAGATATACAAAAAGAAAGAAATTTAAGTTTTCTCCAAGGCCTCCCACCTCCAACACAACATGGTGGTTTCTTGTGTATAGATGGGCTTATTTATACTTCTTGGTCGTGGTAGTTGATATGACTTGACTTATGTTTATAAATGAGTTATTTATGTAACACACTCCAATTGTTTGATGAAATGTATATGGGTAGAAATCATTTAGTATATTATTTGGTACTAGTTAAGTAGTTATTACTAATCAAATTGTTTTTTTTTTCTTTCTGAAAAGCCAACATTATATAGAAACAAAAGCTCAAAAGATTACAAAAGCCACCCCCAAATGCAAATGCGTGCACAAACGAGGGACCAACCAAAACAACATACCTGTAACAAACACTCTTAGTAAAGCTGTTAAAGGTTTGTTTAACTGACCATTTTGAAATTCTATCTATGAAAACACGAGAGTGTAATTTACTGGCACCAAATATAATTGTCCAAACACCCCCAATATAGGAACTGAAGTTTCAGTTTATCTAAAAGTGGGGGATTAGAAGTATATTATTCTTGAAGAATATTTATAGTATAATTTAGCAAGAGAGCCAAAGCCACATAAATCATATCAAAAGAACAAGTCTGGTTGAATGAATCACACTGTTTAATTTTTCATGGAAGAAGTAAAAGTAGATCACCAAAACGAAAAAGTTTCTAAACTCTGTAATATCTGAAGCTGAAGAAAACACATTAAATTTCCTCGATTCAGTGGATGATTATTTGATCTTAATCGATTTATTATCCAACACTCTTCTTCTTCAAGTATCTATTTTTCGATTTTATTCTTTCTTCTCTTTCACTTTATCTGATTTTAGTAAAGGGGGTGTTTATTTAAGCTTATTTACCTGGCTTTTAAACAACACTCAATCCTGCTGTAGTGGAGTATGGGGAGTTAGAATGTAGACAAATTATACCCCTGCCTTACGGTAAACCCGAAACTTTGGAGGAGACTATTTCAAAAATTTAACAAGCCGGCCAAATTTTAAAAAGTTAAATATGGTACACAAGCCGGCCAAAATTAAAAAAATACAAGATCAAAATTGTAAAAAGTAAATGGGTCAAGGGTACATCAAGTGTATTTTCATCTTATTAAATTTAGATTTTTTTTTAAATAATAGCGATATTCTATAATCAAATTTGGTAACCGACCTGTTTCAACATGAATGAAAGATCTGTCGTGTTAACTTATTGCCAACCCACCCAACTCTCCCATAGTTTTCTACCTGTTACGCCTTGGGCAACGGGCGTCGGAAGAAGGAAAATGGTGAAGTGTTACGTCCAAGGTAGCGGAAGGCGGAAAAGGAAAAAGGGTGTTGGTCGCGGCAGCGGAAGGCTGTTCGTGATGGGTTGGGATAACCATCATACTTATCAATTGTTTAGGATATGTGTTTGAGTAGTGTTAGGATATGTATTCAAATTGTGTTAGGATAAGGGTTTGGTTTATGTGAGTTATCACATAACTTGTATTTAAGGTTTCGTATCATTAATGAAAATCAATCAAGTTTAGTCAAGTAAATTCTCTAGTCTTCTTCTCTATATTCTTAAGGAGTTCGCACACGCTAAAAGTGATGTTACCTCTGCCTAAAAGAGATGAAGCAATGATTCTAGTTTCTTAAGTTTTAACGTAAACATCAAACTTCGATTTACACGACCATAGAAATTGGATCCAACCTAGTTTTGCCCGGTAGTTTATGTCTTTTTTACTGATTCGCAAGGAATTGCCTTCTTTGAATATAAAAATGTTGAAGTGTTCTCCCATTATTGATTGTATCTATTTGTATTCATGTCCTCTCCTTTTTTTCTAAGAAAAGGTCATTTCTTCTGCTTCTTAACCCATTGGAAAATCTTTAATTCATCTATTCTTTGTACACCTTTTGTGTTGTTTATTTCCTGGTTTTTATGTAATCCTTGTTGCACCTATTAATCATATTTTTGCCGTCTGTTTATCATTTATAAAGAGTATATCGTGTACTAAGATCGTGATAAGGAAATGATGTAAATTGTGATCCTGATCTAATTTTTTAAAAGTGGTTGGATGATTAGTACGTATCCCATAGAATGAATACTCGAACAAACTAAAATTATGTGATGACTTTACGTTTTGGAACCGAAAATATCAATGAAAGCTTCATTTATCATCCATCTAAAATTTTCTAACAATACTGGTCCATATTCATAACTTGATTTATGAATCAAGTATATTAGGCTTTCATTCTACAAATATTTACTCGTCAGAAACAATAATCTATAAACGAATTACTAAACGATATTTTCATGATCAAATTATTTGCATCTACATGTTAGTACATTACTATGTTTGATATAGTATTGCTTTATGTTGTTATTTTTCACAGGTAAAAGCAGCTTTTATTATTGGTCATGGCTGCATCTTCCATTTCTCATGGATGGAAATATGATGTCTTTGTAAGTTTTAGAGGTGAAGATATCCGCAAAAACGATCATATGTTCAACGATTTTAAGCAAAAAGGAATTCACGCTTTTAGAGACAATAACAAATTGCCTAAAGGAGAAGAAATATTTCACCATCTCTACAAAGCCATCGAAGAATCAAGAATTTTGATAGTTATCTTCTCCAAAAATTATGCTTCTTCGTCATGGTGTCTGAGGGAACTTGTGAAAATACTTGAGTGCAAGCAGATTGAAAATCCAAAACACGAGGTCCGAATTATCTTTTATGATGCCAAGCCTGATGTGGTGAGGAAACAAAAATGGAGTTATAGAGAAGCGTTTAGTAACCACGAAGTTTCACATAGTGCAGAGGTCACTAAATGGAAAGAAGCTTTATCCATGGCAGCTGATCTATCTGGATTTGATCTCCAGGACATGACAAACGGGTAATCTTCTTTATGTTTGTTGTTTCTTCATAAACACCTTATTACTAAACACTAACACTGTTTAGTTTTTTTTTTCTTTCTTCTTTTATGGTTAATAGGTATGAGTCCAAGTTCATTGATTGCATCTCAAAAGACATCCTCATAAAGTTATGTGACGGTCCCTTACATGTTGGTGAAAACCTTGTTGGCATAAATTTCCATTTCGATAAATTAAACTTGTCTCATTTCATTGGGTCATATAAGGTTAACATGATTGGAATATGTGGCATAAGCGGAATAGGAAAGACGACCTTGCCAAAGCTATATACAACTTATTGTATATCCACTTTGACGGAGGTTGCTTTGTGAAGATGTCATGAAACATCAAGACCTAACTCAAGTCCAAATGCAGCTTATTGATAACATCATGAAAACAAGATATCACACTACAACAAAAACAGGCTAATGCAACCGTTCAAATACGATGCAAATCCGTTGCAAAAGGCTATTTGCAACGGAAATGCAACGAAATCCGACTATTGTAAAAAGGCTCCATGCAAATGTAATTTGCAACCGAATTGCAACCGGCATAAAACTTTTTGCAACCGTTTTGCAACAAAAGATAATTCGTTGGAAATACATACTATTTTTGCAACGAAGATTTTTTCCCACAATTTTGCAACGAATATTTTTTGCATCAACATATTTGCAACGGTATATTTTGCTACGGGTTTTGCAATGGTAAATTTTGCAACCGCAACATTTTGCAACAACCAAAATTTTTGTTAATGAAGATGCAAATCCGTTGCAAAAACATTCACGATTTTTTTAAATAGCGTTATTTCCATCCAGTTTTATCCCATAATACACAAAAATTCAAAACAAAATATCTCTAAATACATAAATCAAACCGATAATATTAATCATCTGAATACCCAAAATATCATAAACGTTGTCAAAAGCATTCTATCCAACTCAATGTTACGAGTTATAGAGTTATAGAGTTAGAGAGTGTATGAAAAGCTTTAACAAACACGACATATTCTTTACTAGGGAGGGCGAACGGGAAGTTGTTGTGTATATTGTGCAAACATGTCGGCAATCTTTGCATTCGCTTCTTTCACCATTTCTTCCTTCATTGTCAATGCATGAGCCTTATGTTTTTCTTCATATTGCTTTCTATTCTCTTCTTTAGCTTCCTCAAATAGCTCTTTATCTCGTTCTCTCGCTTCCTTTATCTCTTCGAAAGACTTTTGCAATACTTCAACCTACAAATCAACATATTTAAACTCATTATAGCTCAATCTCAAAACACCAACTTTTCAACTGTT
>BQNB010162912.1:3493-14503 GCA_026074375.1 Tanacetum coccineum | reverse complement strand
GTTTTAAAGACAACTACTAAACATGCAATATTATATAACAAAAAGTGAAAAGCAAAAACAAATAAGCACTTGGAAAAGAAGCTCATAAGCTAACAGTATAAATAAGCTAACTAGACAGTTACTAGGCAAATGGCAAGCTAATGATACAAGAGCAACTAAAGGGCATTCTTAAGCATAACTAAACACATATAAGCACAAAAAGTCATTAATAAGCTGAAAAATAAGCAATGCTACAGTAACTTTTAAGCAAAAATTTAAAAAGGAGTTTACCTTGATCCTTGCTCAAAACAGGATTGTGTGAACCCTAAATAAGCTCTAACCTACCCTTAGCTTATAAAAGCTTAACTAAGAACCCTAATGGGCCATCCATTTCTGCCCATTCATCCAATAGCTTATAATTCAGCACCCTTGCTCTTTTCCTTTTTGGTTTTTCTTTTCTTAATTCTTGTATAGTAATTCAAACAGATTATAAAGTGGTTTATGTGAGCTTTAAAAGACTTAACTTAAGAATTTTGAACAAAAATTAAAACATCAAACTGAATTTTCATTAATCTTAAAAATACAAGTACATAAAAGTTGGACTACTTAAAAACTTAAAACTGAACTCTAAAAAACTACTCCCTTTGCCTCAAGGGCTTACAAAGCTTATATAGAATAACTACTAGCTAGGGCTCTTCTCTTTTTTCCTTTGTCTTTTTCTGTCCCTTGTGTCTTTGTGCTTCTTTTAAGAGACAAATGCCCGTCTTGTGTTTGTTGTGAGTGTGTAGAAACACAAACAAATCCTGGCCCTTGGTTTTGAGTACTGCCCACTCAAAGAATCACAACCTTTGATTCGAACTTGAGGGTTTTTGGATTGCCAGCTTGGCACATCCATGTGGGGGGTGGGGTTTAGGTTAGTGACATGTTTGGAATGTTGTGGGGAGGTCAACGAGGTGGAAAGTGACAGGAGGGGGGGTTATAAGTTTGGCGGGAAATTTGTGATGAAGATAAACAGTGTTTTAAAAACGGGGTTAGGGTTTGAGGTTTTGTCACAATTGGCCCCTCAAGGGATATATGTCTTTTTCAGTTTAAGTCCAAGTGGGGGGAAACTTTGTGGATTAGGCAGAAAAGGTCCCCTAATGTTATAAAGGTTATTTCACCACAAGTCCTTGTGGTGTATAACTTTGGCGGGTTGGCAGAATTGGCCCTTGTGGTTAATACTTTAGGAAAATGGCAGCATGAGCCCCTCACAAGCATCTTCTCTATTTCCTTCATTAAATGAGTTAGGGACTTGGCAGTTTTGGCCCCTAAACTTATTTTTCTTCACTTTTTGACTTTGGATTTGTCGGGGTTGACTTTGGTTGACTTTTTCACACTTGGGCTTTGTCTTGACTTTGTCTTTACCATGCTTTTCCATTCCGTGTCCGGTTTTGTTAGATATCCGTTCCTGCACAACACAATTAGCAAAACAAGCATATTTTTTGGCATTTTAAGTCCGTTTTTGGTTATTTTAACTTGTTTTTAGAGATAAAAGGTGTGTGTAATTAAACACATACCAGTAGGCCCTGTGGCCTATCAGTTAGATTTGCTTGAGGAATTGAACGGTGTTCATGACACATTCCACGTGTCAAACCTTAAGAAGTGTTTGGCTGATCCAACACTGCAAGTGCCTTTGGATGAGATTCGAGTTGATGCTAAGTTGAATTTTGTGGAAGAGCCTGTGAAATTTTTGGAAAGAGAGTTTAAGAAGCTGAAGCGTAGTAGGATTGCCATCGTCAAGGTTCGATGGAATTCAAAACGTGGCCCTGAATTCACGTGGGAACGTGGAGATCAGATGAAATTGAAGTACCCGCATTTGTTTAGTGATGTTAGTAGTTGAATTTCGGGGACAAAATTCTTTTAAAGGGTGTAGAATGTAACCTTTGCCCTTTTTGTGTTCTGAATATTTCATTTATAGTCCTTTGACTATTTGACTTTTGTCAGTTTATTTAGATTTTGTACTATGTTGACGGTGTGGTGATTTATTGAAATTGTGTGAATTATGGGTTTTAATTGTGATTAATAATCCCGTTTTGAAGGATTATTTGATTATTTGTATTCCCAGATGGTTTGACCCCTGAATTTTGAAATGCCGAAAAACAAGTCTGACATGGTCCATTAATAATCCAGATGAGCTAGGGTTTAAGTGTAAATATTCGTGTGTATACTCTAGTTAATGGAAAAGTATTTTTAAGGTGAATAAAAATGCAATTAACTTTGGGGTAAATTTTTCGTTGAGTTTTACAGTAATTAGTGATCCTGACACTATAAGAAGGACCCCGAACCCTCCTAGGATTCTTATGCCGTGGGATAGAGTCCCAGATGGGACTAATGGCTTATTTTAGCAAGTTTTCTAACATGTACACCTTATATCCATTTTTACAACCAACACTCCTCCATTATTCTCATTTTTCAGTTCAAAAAAAATACACACACACACAGGGTGTGTGCTTGTTTTGTCCGCCCACCTACCCCAACAAACCCAAAACTTGTTCCAACTTTATCGAGAAACGTGTTAATTCCGAGTTGATACGAGTGTTTGGTGTAATTCATTTAAACAACGTTTGGGTTGTCCATTCGTGTCGAAATATACAGTTTTTGAGGATTTTCTGTAAGATTTCAATTTTAAAATTTCGTTTGTCCTTTTTGGTTTGTTTTGAGGCATAGATGTTAGTTTGTAACAAGTTATCGTTGTGAAATGATTTTGGAAACGAAAATGAATAAAAAGAAGGTGTTTGTTCGTCTGTATTTTAAAAAGAAAAAAAGAGTTTTGTAGTTTTGATGATGTGGTCTGATGGTAATAATATATGTTGCTAGTTTAGCTTTATTTTTTATAGTACTTGATAGCTTATTCGGCTTATTTTTTAAGCTATTTCTAGGCTTATTTTGGGCTTATAAGCACATAACATTCCCAAGTGGATTTTGACTATTTTAAGTCATTAACGAATTTTGGGGACTATTTGAGGCTTTATGGTATAAACCAATATGCGATACGTAGCTTATTAGCTTTTATTCAAGCGTGAATTATACGTATTTTGGAGCTTATGGACCACGTCCCATTAATCTATTTAAGCCGTAGCTTAATGGGATTGGCTTATTGTGTCCATATTATTTCTACTTTATGAGTATATGCTATATTAGATGTTCATGGACCTGGTTTTGACTTTGGATCCGTATTTTGGACTTATAAATGTTTCCAATACCCTTTGGCCTTAAAGCCGCAATAAGTGATATTTAGTCATTATGAAGAGTTTTTGACGGACTTTTTAAAGTGAAATGTATTTAACGGAGTGATATTGAACGAATTTTAGGAAAAACGTTTAGTAAGCGTTAAGTTTGAGATTTTGGAATTTTGTCAAAAGTGTCGAATTTATGAAAAGGGTTAAAATAAGTTTGAAAACCTGGAAAGCGTGTGTAATGAGCGTGCGGTCATGTCGAAATTTCGTAAAAGGTTTTACTTAACTTAGAAATTTTCCTAAAAACCTGATTTTTGACTTTTAAATAATAAAATATTATTTAATTAATGTTATTTAATTAAGGAGAGATTCACTAAAAGACAAAAATAAATTTTTCTCGAAACTTCTCGAATATGTTTACTATGAATAAACGTTGCATATCAACTCTAAATTTTATTTGAGGTGACTAGGTTACCGAATGACTTATCGAAGATATATATTTAAACTTTTAATTATAAATAATTACGCTATATTACTTATACTAATTTTCTCATAAATAGTATAAGTATAGTATTATTGATAATGGATTGATATGATTTTGGCTAATGGCGTCAACCATCACCCCACTAAATTGTGTGAAGTAATTGTACTCCAGCGTCTAAACTCTATGCCAACAGGGACGATTATTTTGAATTGGATGATTAAATTGGAATTAACTGGGCTAGTCCGTATGCGCGTCGTTGCATTTGCTGTGTGTGATTGAGATTGGTTGCTAAAGACTTGCTTGAGGTTAGTTCTCTAGCCCCACTTTTTTACCGTTTTTCCGTTGGGAGAAAATTATACTCAAATGTTTTTTTGTAATATTTGAATTGATCTGTTGCGAAATGTGGTTTTTTTTTTGGACAAGATTATGTGCTTATGACTGCTATAGAATATTTGTGATGCATGGAATGTTTGATCGATGGGTACGCCTACCCAGTATTATGAATTATTAGAGTCGGATGGGTACGCTACCCTGTATTTGTGTAGTTATTAAGCGATGGGTACGCACTACCCTCGTTTGTGTGTGGTCTTGTCCTAATTTTTAGTGCTACCAGCTGGTAGGGGCCCCTTTCGGTGGCGTAAGAGACATAATGGTTGTTGATTAGCGTGATGCTAAGGTTTTATGCATATATTCACTTTCATCTAGCACTATTGTCCACTGGTGAAAATATTGCAACAAACGTTTGGTTAAGGTCAACCTACGAGCTCACCAATATTATGTTGAAGTTTCCGAGTACATGTTGCAGGTGAATGAAAAAAAAGAGTAGTATTGGTGAGGTGTCATAGCAGACTAGAAGTATCCCGAGTGAAATTTCATGTGAAGTCTTGCTTGTTTAGTTATTTGCTAGTATTCGGAAGTTGTGTTTAAGTTTGATTATGGACCCATGTGTGGAGCATTGCATATTGTAAGAGAGATTGTGGATTTTATTGGAGTTGGTACATCACTCGAGTTGTTCGACACGGGTGAGTCTTCATAGCAACTGAAGTTTTTGCAATGTAGTTTTCTCTATTTTGTATCTTGTGTTATGATTGATCATTATGTTGCATTCTCGAGTTTTCGCCATTGTCGGGGCGTGACAATGTCTAAGATATTCTCACTTACTGAAAGTGCACTTGCGTAAAAGTCAAATGGACATTCAATAACAGTAGCCAAGTGAGTTGTAAACGATGATTATAGTAAAAATTTACTAAAGTTTGGACGAATGTTCACCTAAGTTACTATTGTTTTTTTGTTACAAATACGTTACTCAAGTTTCGCCAAGTATACGGGTGATTTTTTTAAGGGTCAGCAAGCCAAATTTGTAAAAGGTTCAGTAACCCAAATAATAAACCCGTATACTTAAGGAGATTGAACAAAAAATGTTATTGGTCATGATGATCAAGATGAAGATGAGATTCAGGTCCACATAAAACAATAGATTATGAAGGGTGTTTTCAACAGGATGGTTGCAACAAGATATCAGGAAGCACAACTGATTATGGTGGAAATGAAAGAGGTACATTAATTCCTTCTATGTAATATCTGAAAATTGATATGATACGCCTTATAAATTTGGTTTGTTGGAGGGTGTTTGTTTAAGCTTATCTTTAGGCTTCCGAGCTTATTTGATTTATGCTTTTAATTGCAGATAGGCAAAAAGTGTAGCTACATCTTTCAATATATCGGTGGACTACGCCTACAAGGTAAATTAACATATCTTGCGGGAATGCTACCTGCTGAAACATGTTTATAAAGCGAACGTGAATGCTGAAACTATCTTATTGTATATTCATGAGATGATAAACGTTGTTTGTCGTTTTTTGGTACATTTAACCAGGTCACACGACACATGAAGAAGATAGTGTTGGATCAGCTTTGCCAAATGTTACCCAGGATTATGCTTTAGTTTCTCATAGTGATCGCAAGAAGCCATAGGTAAGTTATTTTAAATTTGTATTCTTTTAAGCTAATTCTTAAATGTGTTTTAACCCATTATAGATAAAAAAATAGTTTCCTGAATTGACCCATTAAAAGGTATATGGGTAGAAATTCTCATCTATATTTTTACGTATTCCGAATGCCTGTAACAAAATTTTCGCCATATATATGACACGCATGTTTTCCTTCTGAGCTTTACATAAAACAATAGATTATGAAGGGTGTTTTCAACAGGATGGTTGCAAAAAGATATCACGAAGCACAACTGATTATGGTGAAAATGAAAGAGGTACATTACTTCCTTCTATGTAAAATATGAGCATTGATATGATGAGGCTTAGTTGTTCGGTCTCATGAGGTCAAAGATGAAGGGTATGAAATTTATCAATATAGTAAACTCATCGCTGTATTTTCTGCTCCAAACTACTCTGACCAGGTAATCTAAAAACGTTCACGCTCTAAGTTTAATTTTCTTTTAATTTTTCTGTAACAATGTCAATGGTGTGTCACTGTGACCAAGTAATCTAAATATGTGAAGTAGGAACATCATGGGGGTTGAACACTATAGGTATATATTAAAGTCATGGAAATATATAATTATCAATTCAAGCAATAACGATGTCATATACTTGGTTTTTTGTTCTTTGAGCAAATATTAGTGCCTTTCTTAAGTCTAACATGCATCATTCCTTTTTTTTAGTGTAAACGTGTGTTGTCGTGCTTGTGCTTCAGGTAACCTTGAAGGCAAAAATAAACAACACATTGACATTCTTAAAGACAAAACATTCGAATTAAGTGAGTGAAATGGTCCATGGCAGACGGATGGTACATATGAGGTTCGTGAGTTATACAATGAGAATAACCCACATCTGAAACATTAATAAAAAGAATCTATGAAGCATGTTTTGTGCTTATATTAAAGAATGTTAGTATTGTTTGTTCGAGTTTGATTAGCTGTGTTCGGTTAACATCATTTTACCAATTTTGGAAGCTAATATTGATTGATTGTTGAATCAGCAATGTAACCCATATGAACTATCCTATTGTATTCCATGGTCTATCAATTATTATATTAATGATGATATAGTTGAAGCTAATATAAGTTATATGTACACCATTCCGTACATCTTTTGTATTCATTTATCTTCATTACCTTAAATTATATGTTAATAATTTTATCTTTAATAATTCATGAAGATAGTCGCCCATGGGGCGGGCCTTGGATCTAGTATTTTTATATTTTAGTGTTTTTGTAGGATTTTTATTTTTTTGCAAGTGTGATTTTGTTGAAATCAGTAAGTGATTTAAATGTGTGATGTTGTCTTATAGTTCGAAGAAGAGTGGAATAGGAAAGAGGCATGGGAATGTGTATTAAACTTTTCGGTTGTTGGGGTTGTGGATTATGAGATGCTTGAGGAGAGATTGATGGATTTTTGTCAAGAGATACTTATTTTTGACGTGATTTCGTATCTTAGAGATTAGGATTATGGGAAGTTTAGACAGATTGTTTGGATAAATGTGTCGCGGTCTTGATGTCTGACATGGATCAAATTAGTGGTCTTATTGCTGCTAAGGTGATTTTCTTGCTAATTCATATATAGCTTCTGCTTGATAATTTATAACATTGGTTTATGTTAGACACTGAGAATGAATAATATAATGCTTCTACTTCATTTTCTTATTGTACATGATCGAAATATATGCGTATCTACACTTTGTGAAATTTTGAGGATCTATAAGGGTGTATATAGAGATCATTACTCAAAACCAAAATAGTACTAAACTTTTATGCAATAACCCCAGTGATGAATGCTTTTTGATTTCCGCCTGAAACCTCAAGGTTGGGGATGTTTCTTATTTACTGCATTATGCCGATTTCTAAGTATCCTTTGAAATTATTTCCTATTCCTTTTTTATGGTAAACAACTAATATAGGTGAATCTTCTTCATCCGGTTCTAAACGAAAAGAAAGGCCATCACGAAAACTAATTGAGATGCAGGTTGGGTAATCAGAATCGTTATGTCAGAGTTTGTGTACCGGGAATGTGGAATCGAGCAGTGTTCGCATTAAAGGTGAATATAACGCTTTGATTTTTTTTAGTTGTTGACAAAAAGATCTTAAAAGCATTAGTAATCTTTCTTATATTTGTTTACCTTTATGATTATGTTTTGCAGATAGTTTGTTGGCACCTGAGGGAAGAAAGCAACTACACAAGAATCAACATGAACTTGAATGGATATGGCCGTTAAGGAGGACAAAGAAGAAGCTGCAAGCTGTTAAACTAGGCCGAAGACAAAAAATATTTGCGAAATGTATAGAAAGATACGTATAAAATGGATGAGGATGAACCAAGCATGCACTTTGAAGAAGCTCAAGCAGTAGTATTATTCGCTTATGATCTGGAGAATAAGGAGGTTAGACCAGGTGTGTTAAAGTTTAAAAATTACTTGCATTTGTTTAAATAAGTGATTGAGTAGCTGTATGTGTAAGCTGGCTTTGGAAAGTAAGAAAGCTGCCTTTGAGTAATCTTTTTATTTCATACGTCTTTCAAGATATCCAAACCTATCATGTTAACCCGTAATCTTAAATCAGCTAAAAGTTTGAGCCTTTTGTGTTTTTGTTAATATGGTAAACAAATACCGAAATGGTAGCAGGTTAGCCTTTCTATACCAGACCTAATGTGTTGCATTTGTTCCACTGCCTTTGAGCATATCCTCGGGTTGTATTATCTAAGTAATTGCTTATGTTTTGTTAGATATTGTATCATCTAAGTACTTGCCATATGTTTGTAAATGTAATATAGTATTAATTTTTCTACTGAAATAGGTCAAACTGCGCAAGTGGGCATAACCGACCTAATGAGTCAAAAGTCACTAAAATTATCTTTTAAATGCATACGACAACATACATAATTTGTGCTCTATGAATAGTATTGTAATATAGCATTTTTAATCGTGGTCAGATTATCTACTAAGAAATTATTTAAATATCCCACTTTAACTTGACAAGTCCGTTTTACCCTTTGTGATTCTCAGCATCAATGAAACGGGATCCACAAAGTCAAGATACTGAATGTGTCTATTTCAACGAGTTTTAAATTCAACATACATGATGCATACACGTAATGCTAGCTGATATAGAACTTATAAATGCACAATCTGTGCCTTTTTCAGGATGTTATATCTAAAATCATCTCCTTCTCAAAATAGGAGCCTTGCCATGCGTTCTATCTGCACTTAGGATCATTTCACACGTGACTTTGCGTCAAGCCAGTTCATCTGGAGGCACCGTGACATACGAGTTATGCAATTTAATTTACAAATAAACTATCTTATATTTATCTTACAACTTTATGTTATTGCAAGGAAGATTTGAAATTCTTTTGTTATCTCAAAACATTCACACCTAGTGAGTTTGGAGGAGTAACATCAAGAGAAGGTGGTATGAGCATAGCTCTATCAAGCCCTGATGTCCGTGTCGTTGGAGGTCTGCTTGGAGGAATTCTTACTGCATCTGTTCATGTTCATGTACCCTTTCCTCTTTAGGATAATCTGACTTTTGTTGGAATAAACTTGATCTTGGATCGAAATGAACAAACTTTGAATCAAATATACCGTAATAATCTTGCTATTAATCTTGCTATAATTTACAGAATATGTCATTCATACAAATTTTGTTCTTACAATAATCGTTCTTATTTATAATAAATGAAGAGGTGCGACTAAGGGTTATGTCGGTTCAATGAACCGTTGTGTCTATTGAAGAATAACCGTTTTACAGTTATTTTCGGTTATATAACCGTTTTGTAACCGCCCTTTTGTCCAGCGGGTGTGATTACCCAGTTTGGCGGGTTTGACCCGGTTTGACCCAATATTCTCCCCCGTAATCACAAACGCTGCATCTTGTCTTATCTTCAAAGTAATGTAGGTTCGGTGTCAGTGTCATAGATGAGATGCGACTCTTCTTGCTTGTATTTGTTGTTTCTCCATCTCGTGCATTCCTTCGCAAAGTGTCCATACTCACCACAATCGTAACATCTAAGCTTGCTTTTGTCTTTAGTTCCTTGACTCGTACTTGCTCTGCGTGCATTTGGATTATTCTTCCATTTCATGCTTTCCTTGCCTTCTTTGTTGAAGTCTTTATCTCGCCATTTACCATACCTTTTGTTGTTTGAACTTGCCATGAGAAGCTTGTCTTGATCATTTGCCTCTAGCGTGTCTTGGCTCTTGATTCGTTCTTCATAAGCTGTTAATCTTCCAACGGCTTCTTCAAACGACATTTCGTCTAGGTCTTGATATTGTTCTATAGTTGCCACGATCGGTAAAAACTTCTTTGGAACAGAGTTAAGTAGTTTCCTTACTAGCACTTTATCTTCCAAAGTTTCACCAAGTCCTTTAAACTTGGCCATTATACTACTTAACTTTCCTCCGAAGTCACTTACTTTTTCGTTTGGTTTTATCTTGAGCGTCTCTAGTTCACTCCTTAAAGTTTGCAGTCGTGCCTTTTGAACGAGATCGGCTCCTAAATGCTTGACTTTGATCGAGTCCCATACTTCCTTTGCAGTCGAGTATTGTGCAACTTGCATTAAAATATCTTGCGGTAGTGTTTGGAAAATTATTGCCTTTGATGTGTTTTCTTTCTTCTCATTTGTTATTACTCCTTTTGCAACAATCGTTTCCCAAATGCCATATGCCTTCAATATTGTCTCCATCATCAATGCCCACGTTGTGTAGTTTACTTCGGTCAATTTTGGACATTGTAGTGAAACATTTCCTAGTTCTCGAACTGATGTATTATTCGATGTGTCATCTTGCTTGTCATCTTTTGTCATGCTTGCTTGCTTGCTTGCGTTTGATCAAAAGATCAAAAGTTCTTGTTTTTTTTTACTGGCTAATCTTGCTAACCGGATTTTCCTTGCTATGAACCACAAAGGTTCGGGTTTATCTTGCTATGAACCACGAAGGTTCGATTTATCTTGCTATGAACCACGAAGGTTCAGTTTTATCTTGCTATGAACCACGAAGGTTCGGTTTTTTTTTCTTGCTATTGTATTTATAAAAAGAAAATATTTTTCAAAAAAGAATACTAATTTAAATTTAAAGAGGAGTAAATTTTCTAATAAACTAAAGGGTATAGATTGTAAAGAAAATAAAATACAAAGGGTTAAATGGTTTTTTTTTAAACCTGCTAGGGTTAAGAACCCGGTGCCCCTTTTTATCTTTTATAACTTGCGCCTCTTTATTCTTTCTTAGAGATATTGGGTCTCTTTCTCTCTTGGGGAAGACACGTCTCCTCTTGAGACCGTTCTTGCTTCTTCTTGCTTTGGTGGTTAACCGCCGATTAATCGGTTGGTT
>BQNB010162911.1:0-14503 GCA_026074375.1 Tanacetum coccineum | reverse complement strand
CAAGAATTCAAATTCAAATAGGGGTAAGTTATACATATCCCTTAAAAAGTCATTCGTAACCCTTGTTTTTCTATTTTTTTTATCTTTTTTATTTTTTTTTAATTTTGTTTATATTATAAAACTGTGAAACTGAAAGTGCGGAATAAAAATTATAAAGTTTAACAAGTCAAAAACATGAAACTGTCAAAAAATACGGAACAGAACCTCATATAAAACTGCGTTATACTGTAAAAAGGGAGTACAAAAAGAATCTTTTGTACCTTTTCGGTACTTTTAGGTGGGTCAGGGGGGTACCAATAGTAGCACCCTTCAAAAAAAGAAAATTTTTTGTGGAATATGTTTGTTCGATCTGGTTGATTTAATTTGTTGGGTCGGTAGTGGGCCTAGTGGCAATTGAAGGTAAACAAGTTTGCATATGACCCGCGCATTACGGCGGGGCAACTTTTTCCTGCGGGTTTTTTTATGCAAGGGTGAAAGAAATATTTACATATAACTAAGTCATGAAAGGAAGTGTGAACTGCCTTTAAGTATGTGGACATAAAGGCATAACCAATTGTTCAAACCAAAATATAAAGTTAACATATGGTCATGTTACACATGTGATGCTCATAGCCTACGTAACTTTTCACTTACAAGGCAAGACCTAGTGACCAACATGATTTCTCTCCACTGGAATTAAGATTCTTTATTTCTGCAAGACAATCCATTACAACCAATCCTCCTAGTAGCCATGATTTCGCTTGGAAACTGATACACTGGCGCATAAATAGAACAAAGAGTCATGGTTTTTTATATCATGTCTCCACATAAGTTTTTACTTCATTACTTTTACAGAAAATGAGAGTGTACATAACAAGTGATAAAATAGAACAAATAGTCAATGCTAATGCAAGTATAATTCATGTTCACTACCTTAATGTCTATCCTAATATATAGGTTTCACTTTTAACCAAAGTTTGATAAAGAATTTATAATTTTGGATTATGAATTTTTGACTATTTACCATTCGTACAGCAATTTTAGCCACTTACCTATAAACTCTTGGATGAAACCTAAATGATTGCACTTTCACATGGCCAGCATAGTGGCATGTTTTAAATTATATGAAACAAAATTCCATGGTCTAATGTAACTGAAATGGGCCATTTTTTCTGCTAGGTGAGAAGTGGTGTATGAAGAATACATCTTATCTACTATTGCGCAGTTTTAGTGGTGAGACTTAAAATATGGTAACAATATGATTAGTGTATGTATTAATAAGATTTGGAGGACGGTGATTAATTAGGATGGAGACGGAATTTGATGGTGGCGGTGGTGGAAGCCATGAAAGGGTTTTTTAGATTAGCATCTCTTCTAATATCATGGCTTCGTTGTGTTACTTTTAAAGATGACTACTTCAGTTGTGAATTGGATACGTTGTATGGAATATTGTACAATTAATGACTTATTTTTTTAGGTATGGTTAAGGCAAAAGAGTTGATTTTTTACCTGGTAGTTTTGGGGATTGGCTTCTAAAAGTGTTGTGAGTGAGAAACGGTTTCTTGTTTTTTCTTGTTCTGCGTCTTCAAATTTCTGCCTCTGGATATCTACGACTGGTGGTGCGAGAACATCATTTAACCTGCATAATAGTATGTTGTCAATAATTGTGTCTAATTTTGTTGGTTAATCTGTTATCGAAAAGTTTTTTAGGCTTACACATCAAGTATTTGTTGAACCTCTGGAATATTTGGGTTTATATAGTAATGAGCTGCTGGTGTTGGCGAAAGATGTAGACATGTGGTTAGACTTAGAGTTAAAATTGTTGCATCTATGCGAAAGTTATTAGATAAGGTAATAATATTACTCTAGGTTTTGAATATCGATAATCCTTCTTATCACTCTGCTTCTAGTAGGATCGCCTGATGGGATTGGTTCGCTAATTCTCTGAATGCAACCTATATAGTCTGTTAAGATGGCTTATAGTTATTTTCATAAATATATGTTATACAATTTATGTAGCATTTTAGGATACCTGTCAATATGGCAGTAGGTACATCAGCCCTTCGGCTGAGTTTGTTGTGTAGCTTTTCCGAAAATGAGCGATGTCCGATTGTCTATAGTTTGTTGGCAAGGCTTTGTTTTTTGGCAGCTGAATCCAGAAATTCTGTAAGCAGCATTAAGCTTCAGCAGTTGATCAAAATACATAGTGTCTTAAACGTCCATATTAGCTTGTATGGCACCACCCTGATGAAAAGAACAATTATTTGTCAATTTGCATATATATATTGAATTTTTTAAAAGTTTACTACGGTATTATTAGAAAGCTGTTAACCATATGTCTTTGTCAATTAGGATGCAGCAAAGTTGTGTTGGCTTAGGGTTGGGGACATTTTTTACGACCCATTTCTGGTAGACTTTTACTTCTATTATTATGATAGAATGTGTAGGTCGCAAGTACGAAACATGAGTGGTCTTAGCGTGTGGTGGTATCATTTATCCGGTATATTTGCTTCCTGAACTTGACCCACTACCTGTTGCCATTTTCCTGTAATAACGTGTATTACAATGGTTATTATAGCCTAAAATTTTTAATTAATAAACTGAACACAAACTTTTACCACTTATCTTAGAAGTGAAACTACATTCACACCGTTATTGAAATACTATTCGAAGTAGAAAAGCTTTAGAGCCAATAGCCTAAAATTACAACAACAAAAATACCCAAATCACAAATTTACCCACAAAACAACTGAATTAGACGAAACCCTTTACACCTAAACACCTATGAAAAGAAATAATTTCATTAAAGCTCTAAAAAAATAAAAAAAAATAACTAACCTTGAGTTATCACCACTTGAATCAGATACAATGCTAAAGCAGCCCAATTTAAACCCTAAAAGTAAAATCAATGTAGAAATAATCTAGAATTAAGAGTATAAAAAACAAAAGCAACATAAACTAATTCAAATTATAAAAAGATACTTACATATATTTATGTATTTAATCACCGACCGATGGAGATTGGGGAAGAAAGGCTTAAGAAAAGGATTTGCATATGATTTATGAAACTGATGATGGAGGCGCGTGATGAAGAAGCTCCATCATTCAGTCATAGGTGCGTGATGGAGATTGGGAAGAAGCTCTGGAATAATCTACATATGTAGATAACGTTATAAAGAAAAGAAAAAAAAAATACCAAACTGAATGGGATAGTGGACCGGACCGATTGGGGTAGGCTCAAAGTAGCCCAACATCAAAACGACATATGTTTTTGCCGTTTTTAACGATTTAGTATATACAAGCAAAGGTACCCTCGCGTTGCTGCGGGACGGGTTTTTTTTCGTTGCTGGGAGGCAGGGGTTTTTTAACTCGTGTGGACAATTATTTTTTTTTAGTTTTTTTAGTTTTTTGTTTTTTTAGTTTTTTTTTGTATTGGTTTTTAAATTGGTTTGGTCTTTGGGGGGTGATTCTTTGGGCTTTAATTTTTTTTCGAATCGATTTTGAACGAATATTGAGTGGGAATGTACCCGCGCGTTGCAATGAGGCTGACTTGTATTCGGCGTTTTTTTATTGCCTACTTGTATGTGTCACGTTATTATACTTGCGCCATAAATGTTGACTAAGTAAAAAAAGGAGGACAAACTCAATGGGCCGGCCCAAGGCGGGGCATAATTTTTTTCGAATTGATTTTGAACGAATATTGAGTAGAAATGTGACCGTGCGTTGCAACGGGGCTGACTTCTATTCGACCTTTTTTTGTGTTGCCTACTTGTATGTTTCGCATTATTATACTCGTGCTATAAATCTTGACTAAGTAAAAAAAAAGAGAAAAAAACCAAATCGGCCGGCCCAAAAATGGGAGCCCAAGAAAAACATTGTTGGCCCGAACATTGTTCACGATGAACAGTGAAAAAGCATGCAAAAACGACGTTGTATTACTTCTCTTTTGAGTATATGTATAATGTGAGGGGGTTTTTTGTAAATTTTTATGTTAGGCATGGTGTGTTTGGTGGACCAAAATGAGCCGTGGGCTTGGTGTGTTTGTTGGATCAAAATGAGCCCACTTAAAGGCTTAGCACAAAATGACAAAATAAGAAAACCATCTTTAGTATATTGTTGAATTTCAATATACATGAAAATATCTCGCGTTTTTATTAAAGAAACAAGAAGATATTAGATAAGACTTACGGGGTTTAAACTTTTAAAGTAAAATAGATCGAAAAAAACACAAGTTTATAAAAGAATTTAGAAGCTATAATGCTTCATAAGGATGAGCAAAAGAATCGGAGAACTGAATCGGAACCGAGAATCAGACCAGAACTGAGAAGAACCGACCGGATCCAGACCCGATGGTTCCGATTTTGGTTCTTGAGTTTGAATTTTTTTGGTTTTTTGGTCTGTTCGGTTCGTCTCCACCGGTTCTTGATTCCGGACATAATGACAATTCTTGGTTGCATCTAACAAAACCGCAACTAAGTTTCGATCAAGTTCCATTGTTCTTTTACTCTTCCCTATTAAAGACGATGTGGGTGATGTGATCGTGAAAGATATGGAAGAAAAATTAGTGAAACTAACCGGAAGAGTAAATGAAAACAAACGGTGAAAAAGTAAACGGTTTTGGTTATTTGGTTGTACAAAGTTTGAAGTTATTTTATTTTGTATTTCGGATTTATGTGTCATTGTTTTTCGAGTAGTTGTTAAACGTTATTGGTTTAAATGTAAATGGTTGCAAACGCTTTAAAAAATCAAACATTTTGTCGTTTTATTAGTGCATAATATGTTTTATTTTGTTTTTTTAAAAATAAGTTCCTAACCAAGTAAACTTGAAGAACCAGAACCTAAAAGAGAACCAGAACTGAAAACTATATTCAGTTCGGTTCTCGTTTCTTACTCTTCCCAAAATTCGGTTGAAACTATATTTAGTTCGGTTCTCGTTTTCATCGGGTCTGGGTTATCCCTAAGCCTCAAGTCAATTGAGGCCATCTTTTAACAAACACGCGACATGAAAGAAAATATCCGTTTACAGTTAGATTCCCAACTGCTGGTCAAATGACTTTATAACCAACACAACACAAAACAAAACAAACAGTCTTCAAATCTTGATAATCAAAAACTGTTGATCATAACTTCACATGTACAGGTACATTCTTCAATACAGTAGTATTAAATTTCATTTATATCAAGTTCATTTACGGCTAAAGTAGGTAATCGTATGATTACACCATAATAACGTAGGGTTTTGACTTTTTATCACGTTTTTTACATATTTTCTACTCTCATTTTGATTTTATGTTACGTGATGAAAATGTAGATTATATATGTAACTCGTGATTTCGGTTAATGATATATTACTCACATTACTCAGACATGACGATTATGTCACTACTAGTGTGGTTGAAATGATCAAGTTTAGGTGCTTCCGTTATTGAGATAAAAGCTTAATTTCGTGAGAATTTGCACATTTATGAATAATGCAGCTTGAAAAATTCACGCGAAAAGTGCTTATGGAATAGTGTGAATAGGTGATTTTAATAATGGACCGTTATTGAGATGTTGTGGATCATCTAGTTATTGAGTCATGTGTTTTAATTGATAATATAAAGCGTAACCGGTCAACAAATGCTAAAATGATGTAGATTATCTAACTAATAATGCTGTTCCAGTTATTGAGCAAGATCTTAATTAATTGTTACTTAAATATTAGTGTTGTGACAGTTTAAAAACTAGGGCTGACTTTGCTGATGGAATGATGTGAATTGGTGATAAATGACTACGACTTGCTTTCAAGATGGTGTGGTTTTCGATGTTGTTTTAAGTGTCTTGATTACTAATGTAAAGCTTAACTGGCAGAAAAATCAAAAGTGGTGATAGCTTCATGGTTTGTCGATTGTCAGTTGAGGAATGTACTTCTGTGATATAGTTGTATGATTGTCGCGATTTAGTTTTTTTCTTTGATGTATTTAGGAAGTTTAGTTAATGAGATAAAAGCTTGATTTCATGAAAATTTGAACGTTTAGAGTTAATATAGTTTAATAAATTGGCTGTAGAATGTGCTAATGGAATAATGCCTATGTTTGAGATGGTGCCGCCTGTGCGGTTGTTAATGTGGTTAAAATCACTATATTGAGTGGTTCAGCTGATAAGATGACGATTAACCTATTAAGAAATGCTAAAGTAAAGATATCTTCATTGTATGTTAAACTGTTGGTTGAGAATTGTACTTCTGTGGTATAGTGTCTATACATGATGTTTTTTTGTGTTGCCAGTAGTAAGTCAGTAAGCCGTAACTATTAAGATTGCTATTATTTAGGATTTGTTCGTTGATGAAGTTTAGTTATACAGATTTGGCAATGGAATCGGACACAGAAGATAAGGACATTATCATGTTTGAGCAGGATGTTCCACATGGCAAGCAGATTGATCCAGGAAGAGCTCGCTTTCCGTGCTGCATTGTATGGACGCCTCTCCCGGTTGTTTCATGGCTGCTTCCTTTCATTGGTCATGTTGGGATAGGCAGAGAGGATGGGGTCATCGTTGATTTTGCAGGGCCTTGTTTTGTTTGTGTGGATAATTTTGCATTTGGGGCTGTGACTCGATACATCCAAATTGACAAAGGAAAGGTAACAAAAATATATGCTTCTTTCTAAAGAGTTAATCTTAGTAACTAACTATCATGACTTATTGGACATCTGTTACTTCATAACAGTGCTCTATTACTCCCGATTGTTTGACCAAGTTCAGAAGTGAAGAGGAGTTTAGTCTTATAGAGTCGGGAAGAAACCAATACACCTGGGATGACGCCTTATTAGAAAGCACACAACAGTACCAACACCGAACCTACAACATTTTGACCTGCAACTGCCATTCGTTTGTAGCCAACAATCTCAACAGGTTGGAGTTTCAGGGTGGTGGGTGGAATGTGGTGAACTTGGGAGCGTTAATCTTGTTGAAGGGTCAATGGGTGAATACAGCATCAATGGTTCGATCCTGTGCGCCATTTGTGTTCATGTTCTTTATGGGGATCACATTTGGAGGGGCAAGCTTCTTAAAATTCTTGGCGTTCTTTGCATTCGTTCTTGTTGGATGGTTTCTCTGTGGTACGTACTGTTTCAGAAACGTTATACAACTCTAGCTGCTCTAATGTCGCTCAAACAGAATTTGTAAAGTTGTTACTTGTGCTTTTGGCAGAAAAATCAGTTTGCAAGCCAACTGGTCATTTAGTTGGTAGTTAGCGATCAATTAGTAATTAGCTCAAAATTTCTTCTTAATCTTGAGTTTCCTGTATTTGAATTTGTTGTTCTTCATTTCATTCGTTGATTTCTGTAAGAACATATCACAGCACTCCCAAGATATATAGAAGTTCTTTTCCTCTTCATTGTTTGTTTATCATATGAATGGATCAAGATTATCAGCGTCTGAATAAAAATGATTTAACGGTTGAGTTTGACCACACAAATTTCACTTATATAATTATGAACTGCACAGAAGACTAAACATGAATGTTCAGTATAGTATCCATGAACCCAATTTTGGGATTTCATCTCCCTCCCAACCCAAGCGTTCCCAGGGGTCACAATTATAACCCCCAAGATTGTCACTAACTTATGTGAACCATCATTTCTAATCTATGATTAAATTAAATTAAATCCTGTGAAGAATCTTCTAAATCTCCTTGCTTAGACCATATATATCTCAACCCCTTGAAGTTGGAGCACAAACAGCTTCAACCGTTAACCGTTTCAATGTGTTTGGACATGGGTCTTGTCCAAAGTTGCTGTTTGATATGGTAACTGCACATTTCTCTTTACCTATGCACTTCTGTAGAAAACACAAATTCCGTTAGTCCCTATATACATGTGCACCTGTCTATACATGCAGTATAACAAAAACATATAGACTTTACCTTGTTAAGTACATCATATGAAGTAGGGGCATGACAAGTTCCTTGTCGGAAATTACCACAGCTTCCAAGAGGAGTTCCAAAGCTAGCAAATTTAATTGAAGATATTAATAAGCCAGGGCTGCATTGAAGGTGAATTTTAGGTCTACGAATAGCATCTGTTCTCCCATTAGTTTCAGTATGCCAATCCTTGCTGTTTGGGCGATATTCAAACATATCGGCACACACACTTGTCATTGATCTCTTTGCTAGTGAAATCCCGGTGGGATTTCCCCCGAGTTCTTCAAAAAGCACCAAAATATTTCCTGTTGGTTTTAGCCATGACCTAGGCACATGGTACCTGCAACATTACATAATTTGTCATTTTGTATAAACACATTTATGACTAGCTTCTGCTAAAAAATAATCAGTTTTATAATTAACTAACTTAATACTTATAAATAGAAAAGTATACAGGCTTTAGTATTTATACCATCGTTGGGTTGGTCGGCCGCAACCAACTTGACACTTAGTTGGACGATAAGTTCCAGTATAATGGCACCGTTGGCAGTCACCAGTTGCATCAGCAGTCCAATACCGTCCAATACTTTGACCATTAATCCACACTTGACCTTTCCCCATACTATGCATGTCGAGTGCCAACGGCTCGTTGCCATCAGGTTCATTAAAGTAAGCCTGAAAATATTTATTACAGTTAATTTTATTAACAAGCCTCACCAGAAACTACAGTCTTCGGTTCATTACCTTGTGCCATGTCAACGGTTGCTGCTTTTGGGCGATCAATGAACCCTCTATCCATTCAACAGAAGACATACTGTTCATGGAAACAACATCCTTTGCCTCACCCTTCAAACCAACCTGAGTGAACCCATGAGGGATATATTAGTATACAACTCAAACTTACAACATAAATAATGGTTAACACGAGAACACTGAACCTGGTAAGACCATTTTGCGCGGGTCAAATCCTGTTTCCCTTGGTCAAGACCATATAGAACCACCGGACCTAGGACTCCTGTCTCCCAACTCTCATAGTGTCCCCCAATATTCTTGAAATAACAAAAGAAACTCATGTTAGTGCTAATTGGGCAATTTGGAATCACCATGCTTAAGAGACTAGAAACTAACCGATAATCCCATGGCAACACTAAGTAACGCGATTTTGTTTCTTCCGGATCTCAATTTAATCTTTTTCTTGTATGTGATTCTCCTATTTTCCCGTGTTCCAAAAGCCGAACCTTAAAAAGACACTAGATAATTAGATAAGCATTCCCTGATTCAATTACATTGTCACCAAAAACGTACATCTTGTACCAACAAGACTTATTGGCTGATAGAATCTCGTCGATTCTTTTCAGGATTTCAATGAATTTTAAATCAAACGTAGTTTGTTTGGCGTTCAAGTTAAAGTAGTAATGAAATTAAAATCTGATAAACGATACCTGAAAGTTGACCATTAATAAACACATGAAGAGCATGTCCGGTTGACTGTACTAAGAGCTTTGGGTACTCCCCACCATGCAAGAAAGACTCAGATGAACCAACATCAACGCTGTAGAACAAAAGTTCGATTCGTTAAAACATTCTATACAAAATACAAGAAAAAAGACTGCATATAAAACAACCTTACCTAGTTGTATACCAAAGATAATCACTAGCATCTCTAGTGACATTCACTTGGTCCAAAAGACCATATGTACTGAAACCAGAGTCTTGATCACTAGTGGTCAGATCTTCATTGTACGTCTGCCATGAAAACATCTCGGCATGGGTTGGTAACATTGTCATTCGTGTTGATTGGACTCCGATCTGCACAAATTTTCAAACGTTAAACACCAAACACGACAATATTAGTTTTGAAAGAAACTAATCATATGACATACTTTGGCAGTATTAAAGACGATATTTCTACAATCAGGAAGAATGCTGATGGACCATGGAGGCAAATTATGGTGCATCTTATTGAACAGTACTCGTGCAGCATTAGTTGTGTCATGGTTTGATAGAAAAGCTGCACAGTGCCCGAATTTGGAATAGTATATGTGTGCCTGGAGAGTGGTAGTTGTTAGTACAAATTATATAATTTTTTTGTTTAAAAATGAATTGTACGATTTAAGTTTGATGAAGATGAGGACCTGTTGATGGGGTCCTAAAGAGATGACCCTAGGATCTCCAGAAACTAAAGCTGGTTCGCATTGTTTGATCGCTTTGTGAAGCTCTTTTAAATGCCCGTACTTTGGTTGTCTGATCAACCCTGTAAAGATTTACATACCATGATGTTATTTTTCCATTTTACAAGAGTTTGACTTTTGAAGTCAAACAAACTTCTAATTTCATAGTTAATGACATTTGAGCTCAAACATATTTATGGTCCAAAATGAAATCTGACCACAGAGTCATGTAGAACATAATTGATGATCTATACTTACTAAATTTAAAGTGCTACGAGTTTTATAAAAAATACCATATTCATCGAGCGGAGCATCATAATCATAACTAGTAGTGATGAAAGGGCCTCCGGCAGTGCGACCAAAGTTTGTGCCTCCATGGTACTGCATTTAAAACATGATTATTCTAAAATTAGAGTAGAAAAAGGTCAAAGTTTATACAGTTACACCTGCATTGTATCATTTGGTAGTATCCAAGACAAAAACGCAGAAAGAGTTACATATAAGAAACAAACAAACCATATAGTAATTGACAAATGATCCGCCCTTTTGTATGAATCGTGCAACAGCAAATGCTAAATCTTGAACGGGCCTCTTGTGGATCGCACCTCCAAATTCCGTAAACCTGTAGTGATTTAAAGGAAAGACATTCAACTTATAGCCTTGGATGATATATTTGTCTTAAGAGACCACATAATAATCACGAGAGGATAAACAAAACAGCATACCATCCTGTCCACGCCTCGCTCCAGATTGTGGGTTTGTAAGGTCTGTTAGGTTTGAAAGCATCACAATAGAAACCATTGCAAGTGTTTATCTGTCACATGATGTTTATGAGTACGATCCAAACCATGGTCATATAACATTACTAGATCAAATCTAGCAGAAACAGTTCGGGTTGGATTATTGCTTACTATAGGGTCCGGGGCATCGTCTTGTTTGCACATGATCCAAGGGACACCTGTGCGTAGTCCAACGGCCATTTCTGCAGCCCATGTCATGTAATTGTATCCAGCAGCTCCAAATTTCTTATCTAGCCCCCCATACTCATTTTCAATCTGTGCAACTTTTATTACTTAACACAAGCTCTATATTTGATGACTGTTACTATATTTAAAAGTGCTTGTATACTAATGTTTCTTATGCCATTTGCTGAGTTGAGGTAAAATAAATTTAAATGCCACTAGCAAGTGGTTATCATTTGTGAACCTGAGATAGTATAATTGGGCCTCCTTGATTCTCAAACAATTCTTCATACTTCATCAACTTCACAATTTTCTCAGTGAACCCTTGCATAGCCCTCTGCATGCATGAATACAAAAGTTATGTTTTTTATAATATAGACTATATCTTAGATTTTTAGCATCAAGTTAAATGAACAATGGATAATTTGTGACCTTAAATGGCTCATTGTCAGTTCTGAAACTAATTCCGGGAACATATTTCAGCCAAACTGGAAATCCGCTGCATAATTGTCACGAAAAATAACCTTTAAGACCTTTAAATTTTACCATATAGAGTTAAGTTTGTTACAATGACGTTTAAGCTAGGAGATAGCAGCAAGCCATGCAAGCAAAAAGATGTAAGCTCATAAAATGTAATATTTTTGTCTATCAAATACTTCGTTTTCTTAAGAATGATATATTAATATTATTTTATAGGTACGAGTTTAAAAGTTTAAACACAAAATGAAAAATAGCGTGTTTGAATGTACAAATTAAAAACTGATCAACATTTAATGTAGAAGAAAAAAGAATCTCATTTATGTTTCGAAATTAATACATAATAAATCATAGATCTGACATAGATTCGTTTTCCTTTCTTCTTATTTCAATAGAAATTTCTGTCACATATTTTTTTACAAGATTTTTATATACCAAATATATAATTAATTTATTTAAAGTGAAACATGCAGTAACACTTTTTTCTAACCAAATGTTAATAGAAAATTACCCAAAATTCCACTCGGCACAAACATATGGTCCAATTCTGAGGTGAGCATAAAGTCCTGCTTTTTGCACTAACTTTAGAAACCTCACCAAATCGTATCTCCCTTCAAAATTATACTGAAATTTTTCACAAACCAAGTAAAAAAGTTACAGTACAAAACTAGAAAATGACACAACTATATGTTATGATCAATGCATAATAATTTAAATAAAAATTGGTTTTTGAGTTACACGATGTAAACTTTCATAGTAGTTGGAAAGTATGACAAGAAATGCATGGGTGTAAAAGTTAGATGGTCCCATAAATACATACAAAATTAATTAGCCTTTTTAAAATCATTTCCAAATTCAACCTTCAACAACATATTTCCTTTCTAGCATAATTTACGCGTATATGAACGCAATATCTTTAAATTCGTTACCAAAATATCTCAAATCAATATATCCCTACTTTTATACTTTGTAATCATATGGGTGATCATTAAACTTCTTAAGAACAAACTTTGATATGGAATATCAAGTTTTATGATGTGATTTAAATTTAAATGGGAATATCAAATCATATTATAAGAGATTTGTTAAATAAATGTTGAGCATAAATTCCTAAAAAACGTTATTTAAGCTTTTAGGAAGTCATTAATGTTTTTTAAAAAATAATTGCCAAATAATGATTTGCAAACATCTTCAAAAACATTTTTGTAAAACCATATACTTTTAAATACAAATGTCACAACGAATTTGAATTTCGAAAGATGAAAGAACATACATTGCCCGGTGATGGCTCATGAACATTCCAAAACACATAAGTTTCGATCACATCCAACCCGCCTTCTTTCGCCTTCATGATTATATCTTCCCACATCTACATATCAAAACCAATAACAAATTCACAAATTTTCGAAAAAAATAGAACGAAAAACGTTACGCGTAAAAGTATAAGAGTACAACACCTCAGGAGTACTTCGCGGATAATGTATAGAACCCGATATAAGTATCCTTCTTCGACCATTGATAACAATGGCTCTACCATCATATGTCACACTACACAAAACATGTTGGCAACCCAATTGGACTATTACAAAAAGTAACAAAATCCATTTGGAAAACAAGTTGGTTTCCATGATGATTTTGTGTGAAAATGAGAAGCAAAATGTGTGATTATGTGAAAGAGAGTGGAGTGGTTGAAGAAGAACAAGAGTGAGTTTTTGAAACCAAAAAAATATAAGGGGGAAAATATTTGTTTTTGGTATGTGGCAATCTTCTTGTTGATACGTATAGTATATATACTCACACATTGTGGGTGTGTAGGTATATGTAGTTTACACAAAAAAGATAACCATAGTCTTTGTAAAGTTTACAACTCATGATTTAAAAATTTAAATTTTTTATTTTAACCATAAACAACCAACTGCTATAAGTTACTTTTTAACCAATAACCATCTTATGTTTGAATTTTAATAACTAATCAATCACCATGTAAAGAATGGTTTTTCCACACTAACCATCTTTGTTACTCTATAAAAATGGTTTTTCAGTCTTGTTTTAAATTTTCAAAAATTTTAAACGCACACATGTTTTAGAAAATAGTCATTACAATGTGCACTAATAATACATCGTCTTATATATATTTTTCATTAATATACGCGTTAAAAAGGATAAAAAAGTGTATCCTAATCAAGTAATGTGTGTGTGTATGATGGTATTACGATGGGAATCTTGGTTACATATTTGGTTCTGGAAAACCATGTGGTAACTACAGTAATTAATTTCTACTGTTGGAGCTGTCTTCTTTGCCCCGATGATTGGGTCAACCTTGTGACACGTGATTTCTTCTGCCCCCTTTTCTTTTTTTTTCGACTTTTGTCATTCACAAATTAAAATTAAAACCTCAAAGAAAAAATATACTAAGCAAATAGACAATTGTCAAGTTATGTATATCGTGTGGTGTGAACTGTGAAAATATGTACCCATAAGTCCATAACTTTAACGTTTACAAAAAAAATTATTTTTATGTATATGAAACTAGAAATATAAGCAATAGACAATATACAAAGATCCATTACTTGATGGTTTACATTACAACATAGTACCCGATTACTCGCATAAAGCGACGATGATAAATACAGTTTTTGTTGTATGTGTTCTTTTTTTCTTTTGATGCTCTTAGTATTGACATGATGATTTTCGACGGCGACCATTAATGCAACAATTCAAGTTTACTTGTAATCTTCGACATAGCTTCAAAAGTATTGTTAATAAAGATCATTACTCTAAAATCATTTTTGAGATAAAGTTGGACGGTTAAACCAAAAATTGAAGAACTTTGAGGATTATATTGATTAAATTTTTTATTTAGTGATTAATGTTATTTCCATTTATAGTTAACGATATATAAGTAATTCAACTTATTTTTATTTTATAGTTTTTAGATATAAAACGTTTTTTCTAGTCTACGCCATCACTTTCTAAGTTTATGGAAGGTATATATTCATACATAATTAATACGT
>BQNB010162910.1:0-14503 GCA_026074375.1 Tanacetum coccineum | reverse complement strand
CTCTCACGTATGTGCTTGTGATTACATAAGTACTATACATTCTCAAAGGCTAGAAGATCTATCTAGTTTAAGATCCTTACATACCGGTATCCAAGAGTTTCATGATTTCTTTTTTGACAACTTCTTGCATGTTCGGGTTTAACCTTCTTTGTTTTTGGACAAATGGTTTCTTATCATCCAGAAGTTGTATCTTGTGTTTGCAGAATGATGGGCAAATGCCAAGAATATCTGTTGTTTTCCAAGTGAAGGCTTGCTTGGGTTTTTTAAGGACGGATATGAGTCTGTTCTTCTTTTCTTTGGATAGCTGAGATGTGATGATAATAGGAAGAAAAGAGGGTTCTTCCAGAAATACATATTCCAGATTATCAGGAAGGGGTTTAAGTTCGAAATCCGTAGGAGGTTCTTCAATAGATGTTTTGATTTTATAATCAGTATTGATAGTGATTTTTTTGAGGGTGGATCTTCGATGTCAGATTCAGAATCAGAGTTTTCATCAGCAGTCATTGCCAAGAATTCATCAAATTCAGCAAAGATTTCTTCTTCGAGAAGGGTTCCTTTGATGGAATAAAGAATTTTACTACCTTCATCTAGCAGAGCATCGAAATCTTCTTCTAAGATTTCATCGATGACATCGATACTGAAACAGGTATCATCATTTGAATAGGAGTGTTTCATTGCAGAATCGATATTGAAAATCATTCCTTCAGTTCCAACTCCAAGGTTGAGTTATTTCTGTTTAACTCGAATTACTGCATCAGCAGTGTGAAGAAAGGGTCGTCCCAAAATGAGGGGAACTTTACTATCTTCTTCCATTTCGAGAATAACGAAATCAGCAGGAAAGGTGAATTTACCAACTTCAACGAGCATATTTTCAGCTATTCCAACAGGGTATTAGAATGATCTGTCGGCTAATCTTACGCTCATTTTGGTAGGTTTAAGACTTTCGAGAGATAATTTAGCATATAGAGAATATGGCATAAGGTTAATGCTAGCCCCAAGGTCGGCTAAGGCATTACAAGAGAAAGTTTTGTTGAAATTACATGGAATAAGAAAACTTCCGGGGTCTTCGAGTTTAGGTGGAACTTTGTTTTGGATCATTGCTGAACTTTTGTCGCTTAAGAAAGCGACAGAGATTTGTTCGATATTTGGGATTAAATAGGATCGTTAGGTTAGATTAGATTTAGATCCGAATTTGGTTAAATCTTATTCGGCTATATTAGTTTAAACGGATTCGACTAGTTTGAAAGGGTGGCGAATGGGATTTTAGCTTATTTCTAAATGGTTTGTTGATTTGTGTCCAATTTCGGATTGTTTTCTAGCTATAAAAATGTTTAGTTTAGTTTCAGCTTATATTTGATTTAGGAGTAGTTTTTTATCCATCTAGTGATCTACATAACTTTTCTTGTCTTTTGATTGATGAAATCTTCAACTCATGAGGCGAGGAGCTTACGGATTTATTTAGCTAGATCGAATTTGATTATTTGTTTTAGCTAAATAAATCGGGTGGTATTCGTTTAATTGCGGGTCTTTAACTCGGTTTTATTTTCTATCCTTTTTCAATTAATTAGTGTAGCTTAATTTAAAAAAATGTTTTGCTTTGCTTATTTTATCAATATGTGTAGCGAGTAGTTTTATTAATGCTTGTTAAGTGATATTGTGATTTGGAATTTAAGTACGGTTTTAAAAAGGTTTAAAAAATTAATAGTCATTAGAATTTTTCAATTTACATACCGTCATTTACTTTTAATGCAATTTAAATACTTGTCATTTATTTTAAAAAGCATTTTATTTTACTTGTCATTTAATTTCTTGAAACTTGTTTTACTATTCCGTTCGTTTGAACGCCAATTATCGCGATTCGAGTCTCGATCATGGTAATCATTGTAAAAACGAGTCTTACAAAAGTTTGCATGAATTTAGCTTCTTCTTCACGAGACATGGACATATCGTCTTCGTCAAGGTCGAGCGTTTGTTTTTTAGCACGAGATTGGAGTTCTTTATCTGAGCACAATTTCTTTGGTCATGGCATCCTATTCGGGCCATAATTTTATTAGTGTTGATATTACTATTGTTCATCGGCGTAATGCCAAGGTTTTCTTAAGAGATGATTTGGTTTTTTTTATTTTTAGCCCAGTCAAGCTTGAGTAAGACTTTATCTTCAAGAAGTTGATAAGCTTGATTTGTGTTTTATTAGAGGGAAAATTTACCATGGCTGCGGCATTTAGAAACTTCTTGGGTTATTTCGCTAAGACCTATGATAAATGATTTTGATATTAATTGCCTTTGGACAGATTATGAACCATGGCAGGTTTTTTTTTCAAGGGAGCAATTTCCTTCTTACGACGCCAAGCATTCGGTTAGAGATTCTGTTTTCTCGTTGAGCAAAGCTCAGATTTCTCTGAGGGGTAGATCAAAAAAAAAAAAAGCTAGGGAAAGAATCGGCTAATGAAGCGGTTCGAAAGTTCATCCATCGATTTTCATAATTTCCTTCGTTGAAGTTGTTCCATGCCTGTTTTGCTTCTCCACTGAGTGATAGGGGAAACATCATTAGGCGGACAACTTTATTTTTGGTATCTCTGTATTTAAACATATCATAGACTCTGAGGAACTCGTGAATGTATTTGTGAGGATCAGTTTTGGTTCTACCATCAAATTTGTTTCCTTTGACGAGAGTCAAGTGGTTACCTTTAATGGCAAATTCGTTTGTGGTTTCAAGAATAGTAATTGCGGAATCGGGAGTCGGAGCGACAACACGGTCGGCAGCCCACATGGGTTCGTCATCCATGGGATAAGGGTTTTGAATGGTAATGAGAAAGTGATGGAAGTAATTGATGTCGAGAATTGGCAGATAGACAATTCTCGGGTTTAGAGGTCGGTTGTTTCTTTGATCGAATGAAACTCTTTTGTTTCGTCGACGAAGTCTTCGATTCAGAGTGTGTTCAGGCTCAAGTAAAGGTTCAACAAGTTCATAATTGGAAGCATGCGTATGCATCAAAGGGAGAATTTGTTTAGGTCAGTTTGCCAGAAAATTGTAAACACGATTTTTGAAAAAGAGGGGGAGTCAAAATAATTTTCCAGAGTTGACTACAGAACAGCTTAAAAATCCCCGGCAACGGCGCCAAAAATTTTAATGTGTTTCAGAAGCTTTAAATTTATAATGACTGAAAATAACAATTTTATTATAGGGAAATACGCGGGTAAAAGTATAACCCGCGTATGTAGGATAATCTTTTTAGGTAAGACCAGGTCGTCCACGGGGATTTGAGTAGTGTTCAAATAATCAGAAAGAAAATAAACTTTAACAGCTTGGAAAGTAACTTTTGTTTTACCAGTGAGAATTAAGATGACTACTCGGATAGATGAAAATAATTTATAAGTAATAGTAATGATTTAGACCTCAAGTGAACCTTAACTTATAAAAAGGATTTCTCGTCAGAAAATGTTTTCACAAATTAACTTAATTAACTCGAGACTTATATTTAGTTAACTAGACCAAATGTGTCACTCAAATAATCAAATTACTAATATATCAAAGCTTATTTTGTTAATCAGTTTACGAAAGTGGATTTCTCAACACGAACGATAAAGACCATAGACAAATCATTAAAACCACATAGATCATAACGGGTCTTTCGACCTATACCGATATGATTATATAATCTAAGTTGATAAGCAAAACTGACAAGATAAGATATAATAGGGTTGCAACATAAGCTTGAGATTAAAATAGAATCACGTTCATAACCAAACATCTTATTCATATTATCATAACTTCACGTGTAGTCATGCGAGATTTAGCCTTACATGCTAAGGAGTTCATAAACATAAAGACTGATTTTATTAATGAAACTTCATTATTTCACTAAACTAGTATGATGTTCTTCCTCGTTTTTGGTTGTTTGATCTTGATCCTTCAAAAAGGGTGTCGTGTTTATGGTTGGAAAGGGTTTAGGACTTCATAAGGGAGATGATTGGAAGGGATATTGTTATATGTATGAGTTGAAGAATGGATGATGGAATGAATTAAGAGTGAAAATTCGTGTCCTATTTATAGGCTGATTTTGGGGTGAAAGTGCGGTGCACAAGATAAATTATGCGGCGTACTTGGTGATTAAATGCAAAGGGAATTAAATGTTTATTAAAGAAGTGCGGGGTACAAAACTATTTGTGCGGCGTACTTGGGGTATTAATGCAGTAGTATTTATGACTTCATTTACTTTTCGTAACCAGATAGGAAGTGCGGCGCACAATCTTGTAAGTGCGGCGTACTTAGGGAGTTAATGCATAATTTGAATAAGTCTTTAATTCCTTTGACTTTGAGGACAAGTGCGGCGCACATTTTCACTTTTCAGCTTGCTTCTTCTTCTTTTCTTGTATATTATGTTCCTTAGTGTATAAGTACTTAATCTCTGTTGTGTTTGACATCGGGATGTCTTCAAGTATCAAAAGTTCATGAGAAATTATAAAATATTTATAAATAATGCCACCAAAAACATGTATAATTTGGGTGTTATCAATCATGGTGTAGATTACGCCGTGATCATGTGGTTTGTTAAATTTGAAATTTTGGAATCAAGAAAGATTACGGTGTAACTCAGACAGGAGATTACCCCGTAATTTCATATGTTACGGCATAACCTCGGTGGTTACGCCTACACAGAACCTGTTTACCACATGACAACGAGCCAAGGAGACCTCGAATTTAAATCCCTTGCTGAGAGAACCTGCAAAATTAAGTGAGAAACCAAACAAACCAACTATAATGCAGAAAATAAAAGATGGGTTATCTCCTGACAAGCACTTTTATTTATTACCGAGTCTTTAAGTTAGACTCAAAACGAGACTACGTCTTTCTTTGGACCTTCCTTCTACTGTCCACTTCCTTACGGATCATCTCTCTGAACCTTGATCCGTTTTCTCCTCCCAATGTTAAAGCATCCATCAATTCTTAAGTGACGCAAATGAAACTTTGGCCACTGTCAAAGGAATATTTTTTATTTCAAAAGTTTCTACATGGACCCTTGGGGGATCATACCCTTCTATGTTAGTTCCCATTTCTCGTCTTTCCTCCTCTTTTGATTTTTGATCATACCACCAATATGTATTATCCCCTTGTACTTTCTTGTAATTTTTCCAAATGTCATCTAGCATATGTCCTTTCTTTCCTATCCCTAATTCATACTCGTCAGCCAACTGGTCATTTTTCAACTCGAACATCCATTTATAGTCATCAAAACTCCTTGATCGTGAAATCCTTGACTTGGTCTCTTGAAAACAATCAATGAGCCATGTTTTTAATAGGGCTCTTTTAACTGGTTCACTTATGTCAGTGTGTCCCACCTTTGTTAATAACTAATCCTTGAAAGGATAGTCCTTTGGTCTAGGTTTGTAATCCTCCTGGATTGAAGTAAACTTTGAAGTGGGTGTGTCTGGGCTTGAGTTTTCATTGCACCACTCTCCATATCTCTTGTCCCAAATCATGTCATTGCCCTTGGTTTCTCCGTACCTTACCAAGAGGAATTCAAGAAACGATAAACCACTCCCTCTTATGCTTTTTCTATCGCCATCAAGATAACAATACCAAAATTTCAACACCCCTTCTTCATTCATCCCATAGATTTCGACTCCCCCATTACATGCCTTCATGGTTCGGTTACATGTGGGCTAAAACCTTAGTGTTCCATTGCAAATTTGCTTAATAGGTTTGCAAAAATGTGCGCTAGGGATGTGTGTGTTAGGTTTAAGTATCCTAGTCTTCTTGCTATCATGCTTCTATATTAAATCGTTAGACTTTTCCACCATGGAGGACTCATCTATTGGTGTGTCATATGAAGAAGGTTCCTTAACATAAATATAATCACCAAAACACAATAACCCCTTTAATATCCCAACAACACAAACATAACATATCCCTACACCACAACCCAAAACCCTCTCAAAATAAACCCCCCATCAATTTATTACTAACCCTTCCATCCAAAACCTTAACCCCCCCTTAAATTAAAATAACCACCCCCCCCCCCCACCCCCCCCCCCCAACCACCCCAACATCCCCCCCCCCACCCCTCTTTCCCCAAAACACCACCCTCCATATACCCAATTTACGTTAAGAGAAGTATTTAAAAATTGTTGTTGTACAATTATGTATCCCACTACTCGTCTAAATAAAACCATACTCACTACAAAAACTACCCCCCCCCCTCCCCCCCTCCCCCCCCCCCCGCCCCCCCCATCCCTCCCCCCCCACCACCCTATCACATTCTAAGATAGCGATATAGAAGAACATAAATCTCCCCCAAAAAATACATACATAAAAATTTAAACTTCAAAAAAGCCAGGAATAAGGCAGAGAAAAATTTTCTGTGAAAAATCTTTTGTAGGACGTAAGTTCGGCCACGGCACGATTTTTGCATGTTTACACTTCAACCTCCTCCTCCCCCTCGTACCTCCTGTGCTCCTACCCCCCCCCCCCCCCCCCCCCTGTCTCTACTCCCCACCTACCACACGTATCCGCAGTTAACTGAGGGCTTCTAATGCATAACACCTTCTTCATACAGCTTTTTTGCAACCCCCCGAGATGAAACTACTTTTGTCAACTGCTCAATCTGGGTTTCTAGGTTTTTGAGGGAAGCGCTTTGATTTCGAGTGTTGATCTTTGCATTCTCCTGGAGTCTCTTTACCCACTCTTCCATCTCAGCTATTCTTCATGTCGCTCTTCATCTATGTGTTTCATCATAAGCTTCCTCCATGCTTGGTTCTTTGTTCCAAAGGGCAGCCGGACTTTGTCAATGGGGTGTAGTATCCTCAGGCGGGGCTACACGATTATTTTGCTTCATTACTAAAGGGTGTAATCGGACGTCCATACTCGCCTATTTAATCCTCTTTCCATCGCTTTAACTTTTCGTTCTGAGGTCACTCCTTGTCGAGATGTGGCTTCCTCTGCAAATTTGACCTCCCCACTTTGCGATCAGCTATGAACATTTTTTCTTTAATTTCTTTATGTGTCGACTTAAACTATCTAGTTTGCTTACAATAGCAGCAATTCCTTCAGTGTTATTATCAGTCCTCCTGCGTTAGATGAACCATCATGCCACTTTTGGGAGTGGTCAGCCATGGTCTGAATGGCCGTCAATGCTTGAGCAGGTGTCATGCCAGGAATTGGCCCTTGCGAGTCAAGCAGTTTGTCCGGTTCCTGTTGTTTTTACACATAATAGAAAGATATTACCTTCTAATGGCTTATTAATGTATTGAGTTGGGCATTTATAAAGCAGACCAGTATACCGTTCCCAAGCTTGGTATAATGTTTTGTCACCTTCCTGTTTGAAGTTACGGATGTCTTTAAGCTGCTTGGTGGTCTTTGATGGCGGACAGTACCTTTGGATAAAAGCTTTCTTAAGAATATCCCAGGAATCGACGGTTCCTGGGGAAAGTCTATCTACCCACCTTTTTCCTTTTAGCGGCTTTCGGTGGTGTATGGGAAAAAAAAACTCATCGCTTGATTGCGTTGTGTTTGCGTTACCATCTTAGAATGTTGGATAGGTTTGCCGATGTCTAAAAACTCGCTCTATATGTAATGAGACATCGTCATTCTTGTTTGTTTGGAAAAAAGGTTTTTAATCCTCCCTTAATTCTTGCATGAATTGACTCTTGATTTCGAAATTCACATTGCCTCTAATTTCGGGTTATCCACGCCCGGTGCCTGGTTCCTTCGAGTCAATGTTAGGTATTGGTCCATGGCGAGGTCTTCGATTTCTCCCTCAACCCATTATGATTCTGAAATGCTTAGTAACAAAATTTAATAATAAAAGAAATCAAACTATAACTAATTTTAACTCCCCGGCAGCGGCGCCAAAAACTTGATGCGTTAAATTATTTTAAATAAATTATTTGCCAAGTTTTAAATTTATAAAACTCGTCTACCGATACATGCACTAATGGGCAGAGAACTCAGTCGTATGTAGTGCAGCAATTGGTAAATCCGAGGTCGTCCTAAGAGCTAAGGGCACTAGTTCTAATTTAATTTTGTCACGTTTGGAAAATGGTTTTAAGATTGATTTTAAAGACTTAAGAAAAGTAAATGCTGAAAAGTAAATTGATAGAAGTAATCAGGTAGAAAAGCACGCTACCCTAGCCATTACATTACTACTGTTATGATTACGTTTTCATGTGCAATGTTTAATTACAAGTTTCATTGGTGGATCTAATATAGACAGACCTGAATTGGCATTTGAGGTATGTTTTATACTTACTCTGCAATCCCAATTCCCCTAGGATCACACGGGTAGGGATCCAAGTTTGTAGTGATTAATCCCCAACTATCCTTAAGACCAATTCTATAATCTATACAGATTATTAACCCCCTCTGAAAGAGTTCCTGTGCTTTTTAAGTGTTTAATGTGACCAAGACGGTAATATGATTAATTCCTACACTAGGGATAGGAGTCAAACTACCCTAGTACCCTACTAATCCCATATTCAACCTGGTAAGTCTAATAACATGAACTAAATAAGATCCCTAGCCAAACTTCTACACTACCCAAACCCAGGAATCAATGCAAAAGGGCAATAAGGATATCCCATAAAGCCATAATTAAACTAGAAATAAAATCATAACAACATTAAATACATGGCTAGGCCAGCACTAAGAGTGTTTAGCTACTCATAGCAATAGTAAGGCAAGACATAAATGAAGAAATCTTGGATTGATAATTCATAATTTTTACAAACTGAGTTTTCGAATGAATAATGCTAAAATGAAGTACAGTGATCCTCTCTTGGACTTCTGGTGGAATGCTTCATCTTCTAGAGGCCTTGTTCGCCTCTTGGTACTGTAGGGTGAAAAGGTGAAGTGAGTGATGCCAAACGAGCCGAGTTAGGGATCTATTTATAAGTATCGAAGATGTTACGGCGTAACAGTTATAAACACATTACGCCGTAACAATGCTGATGTGGTTTCCCATTCTCCAGGCTTAACTGATGTTACGGCGTAACCGTATCGCCATGGTTACGCCATAATGCTGACTCAGATACACAATCTTCCTTTATATTATATGTTACGGCATAAAGGTGATGGCGAGGTTACGCCATAACAACTGATGCTGAGTCAATTCTTCGTTAATCTTAATTACGGTGTAACTCCTTCGGGAGAGAGGGTGTGAGGTTGTTCAGTCCTTTTGAGGTAAGAGAATTATCGGTAGGCAGAGTGAGGCAGATTCGAGGTAGAGGGCCGATAGTATCGTTAGCTGAGAAGATGAGGTGTAGGTGGAGAATTTGAGGTGGGGAGTTGAGGTGGTGTGAGGTTTAGGAGGTTTTCTCCCGAGGTGATTGACTGTAACAAACGGAGAGGTTGATGGTGGAGGCGGTGCCCCCTCGCGACATTAGGCTTGAGGTGAGCTTTTCTCTCGAGAGTGAGAGGTTACCTCTCTAAACGAGAAGACGGTTTACGCACTACGCGTACGTAAAAACCTTGAATGTCATCACTTCATGAATTCCACGTCCAAATCCCATGTTTTTTGCTCAAATGCTTGCTTTGCTCCTGAAAACTGAATATAGGCAATTAAGTAGTGTTTTCAGATATTTATAAGATATTTACAAGCATTTTCGTAGAGAATTTGATACTAAAAAGTAGTAACTATTTGATGTTATCAATACGTCCGCTATGGCTGCAACCGTAATGTGGTGACCCGCCAAGACACAAACAATCTCAGTTTGAAGCCGTGCATACTCATCACAGCCTCTCGCAACTAATAGCACCACCAAAAAATAGCCGATAAACATACCCTGTTCCCAAAAAAACAACCGATATTGCTACAAACAACATCCTCGTCCTCTATTTCTAATAGCGAAACGGCACTGTAAATGACCGCGAATCATGTGTATAACAGCCTGCCCGCATAGCGATGCCCCGATCCACTCACCCGCTCTACCCACTCACCACTTATACCTTACCCTTTTATACCCAATCCGCTTTTAACAAACAGAAAAACATAGTACAAACTAGATCATAAGCAACGATGTTGCCATCAACAAAGCATCAACAAAGCAAGCATCAACAAAAATCTGAGATCGCAGAACTGGATAAAAGGGTATGCGACCCATCGTGGCTGCAAGCACGACGACGTACTGCCCCGCCAAGATACGAGTCAATTTTATCTACCACGATCCGACAACTTATTGTAGTCGCAGAATAATAAACACAGAAATGCAGTACCGCCTTGACCTCCCACAATGGACTAATCAAGTTAGACGACATCACATTATCACACAACGATAAGCAAGCATCAACAAAGAGTATCCGACCCACCATGGATGTAAACACACCGATTATGGTGCTGCCCCATAAGGTAGGGGTACTTTCACCCGAAACGAACACCTGCATGCGATGAATACATGGATTGTAAGTTGCTTATTGACAAACAATTAAGGCTTTGCCTAAGATAACCAAAGCAACCGTACGCATATGCATACGATCAATGATTAACGCCCAAAACACACTTATAATAATATAATTAATTTTTTATAGGATGTAAACAATTATAGTATATTAAGTATTTTCCGTCGGATTTAAGAAAAAAACTTTTAACCAAAGTTGTCTCAAGAACCTCCCAGGTCGTTTATTCCACAACGAAGTCGTGAATTGAAATTTGGAAACGTTCGTGATTGCGCGTTTTGAATGGGTAAAATATTTTGACTTTGGTTTTCTAAGTCCTACTAAATATAAATAACAAAGTAAATAAATGCATGAAAACAAGTAAGCAAGAAACGACGATTAAACATGAAAGCATAAAGACATTAATGGGAAATAAAGAAAACGCGACAATTAAGCAAGTATACTAAAATTAAGACCTACGAATGCAAATTTAATTTCTAAACCTAAATTATGATAAAAGAAAATTTTATAAAAAAGAAATTTAATTTTTTTTGATTATTTTTCTATTTTTTAAAGTTTTTAATCTATTTAAATGCACGAAAAATATAAAACTTTGAATTAAAAATTTAAGAAAAAAACTGAAAATAGCTAAAGGTAAAAGGTTTTCAGAAAAAATGGAAAATGAAATAAGCTCAAACGAATAAGCCTAAATAAGCCAGAAAAGCACTCGAAGTGCTTAAAACTAAAAAGAGGCAAAAAAAAAAAAAGTTTAAAATTATTAAGGGCGCTGTAGGGATTCTAATAGTGTCTATCTGGTAGTTGTCGGTTATGTGTTTGTCTTGTTGGGACGTGTAGGTGTGAAAGGGGAGGTCATGGGTTCGACCCTCATGGCTTTCCTTTTTGCATTTTTTTTATTTTTCAAAACTTTCTAAAGCAAACTTGTAAAACAACTTAAAATAAGAAACTTTTAAAAAGACAACTTTTTTGAAAATCTAAAATAAGCTAGGAAACGGCTTATCTATTTGACAGATACTACTTAAAGGACTTATGGCTTTTTTACTTAACTAAACTAGCTAGAAAACTTTAATAAGCTGAAAACAAAACTAAATAAGCTACAAACAGCTAACCACTAACCTAATAAGCAAATTTGAGCAAGAAATAAACAAAAGGAACAAGCCATAAGCTGAAACATTCAAATAACCACTTTGGTACAAAACTGATTGCCAAACAGACAAATAGGCAACTTTAAGCTTATTTTTAAGATAGCAAATAGATCCTTATGGACTTTTGACATATACCACTTAAAAGCCTATCCTCAAAACTACTTAAAACAACTTTTGAAAAGTATTTTAAAAATCAAATAAGCTATAAAAAAGCTAATTGAAAATTGTTGCAGACTAACTAACTATATTTTTGGTTTTTAAAGAAAGGACAAAAGACTAAATGCAGGCCGAAAAACAGATAAGCAAATAAGCTTATTACTACAAAATAAGCTCAAATAGATCTAGTTTACCCTATAAGGTACTTGTGCACTAAAAATTAGAAGCTAATTTTAACTTTAACTTGCTGAATTTTAAGCTTGAAAAAGGCCTTAAGGGCTGTGATTCTTGCTGATGCAATTGAACAAAAAACACTAAACCACAATTGCAGGCCTAAGAGCTTGATTTATACAACTTTTAAACACCTAAACAAGAGAAGTGGAGTAACAAAAAGAGCTAGAAAAGTTTTGAATCACAAATGCCTATGAAACTGAGTTTATACTCTTAGATTCATACAATCTATACTCAAACTTTTAAAACTTGATTAATCCTACCAATTACCTTAAATCTTTGTTTTATAAAACTAAATTTGTGATTTAAAAACAGCTTAAAGAACTAAATGGCTATGGGCAGTACTAACTCAAGTTAGTACTGCCATGAACCAAACACCGCCTTAAGTTGTTAAAAACCATTTTTAGCTTATAAAATTCAGATTTAACACACAATCTATGATTACCAGTATTTATAAAGCTATAATTTAGCTTATAAAAGTTAGATCCAAGGCTAAGAATTCAAATACCAGATGTTACAAAGCTGAAAACAGACCCTATGAACATGAATCAAATAAGCCAAAATAATAAGCTAATGGACTATGCAACTATTTTTGATTTTTCAACTGTTTTAAGAACAAATACATGAAAATTGAAATTTAAACTAACAAGAGAGTTAGATAAGCAACAAACAACTATATTAAGCATCAATAAGCTACTCTAAGAAGAAACAAGCAATCAATAAGCAAAAATAATCACAAATTAAACATAAAGAAGCAGAAAAGTAATGAAACTAAAATTTAAGTAAAGAGATTGTGTACCTCAGCCCCAGCTAAACAGGGACTATAAAAGTGCTCAAATGAGCTTAATCTACTAGCAAGCTTAAGTAATAAGCTGAGAATAAGCCCCTATAAGCCCTTCCCGAATTGGCTTATCTTCCAAATGGGCTTATTCAATGAACTTTGAGACTGTGTAAATGGAAACCTTATTCACTTTAAGCTTTCAACTGAGCTTAAGTGAGTAAGCAGTAGCTTATAAGTAGAAGAGCTTATGAGCTTATTTAAATGACTTTAGAAAACTTGATTGAACCAAAATGCAATTATGTAAAAAACAGAATTTAAAAGACAGAATTGAAAGGAAATGAAATTTTATTAATAAAACTTGAAATTACATGACTTGAAAAGGAAATTACAATATTGAAAACATAATAAGCTGGAAAAATAAGCAATAAGCTATACTAAGCTACACCTACTCCTACTCCTCGTTGCTCATGTGAGTGAGAGAGGTCCTCTATTTATAGGGCAAGAGTGAAGCTTCTAGCCCTTCTACACACGCTCCTCTTAGCATTGATCTTGGCCCTTGAATATCTTCTAATCATTGGATGCCCTCTTGTAGTCCTTGGATCAAAGTGTGAGCATACGGATTGCCAAGCTGGCAATCCATCTTTGGGAGCCTTTGTGTTTCTTTAACATTGATTTCAGTGCAATTTTCCCTTTTTGGTTGTGTTATTTTGAAACCCGCGTCATGCCTTGTTGTCCCAATTGGCCAATCATAGCCGAGATGTGACGTTTTTTATTGCTGATGTGTTGCTTGGTACTAAGAATCTTTATGCCACGTCAATTAAGGTGAAAAAGTGGTTTTACCCTTTTTATTATGCTGCGAGGTAAAGTTGGGACGAGGGATGAATAGTAAAAACAGAAACTCGCGCCCTTTTTCTTTCTTTTGATTTCGTTTGACCCGGGTAAAGGGAGAGTTGACTTGGGCTTTTATAAAAGGGTTTGGGCCACAGGTTTTGGTTTTGGGCTAAGGTAAAGGGTTTAGTAAAATACTTAACGATCGTTAGTCCTAACTTAACAAAGGACTAACGGTTCCGGTTTTTGGCGAAAATAGATTTAACAATAAGGGTAATTTGGACATTTTCAAGGTTTTTGTCATCATGTGAGTTGACCAAAGTTGACCATTGCTAGAAATTTCTGGCCCTTGTGCACTCTGTCCGTTCCCATGTTCATGTTTGCCCGGTTTTGACCGTTTTCTTGTGATTTTTGCAATATCCGTACCTACATATCACAAATGACAAAACAAGCAATATACAAGCATAATTTGCACAATTTGTTCATTTAAAGGCCATTTTTGGTATAAAAAGGATATGTGATTTCTCACATATCAAAATTCCCCAAACTAAATGATTGCCGTGTCCTCACGCAATATTATATGCTCTAAAACCAAATACCTCAAAACTTCCCCAAACTAAATCTTTGAAAAGTAGCAAAGACTTTTGTGGGGAAAGTAAAGAAATCACAAGCTTTAAAACACCCCATTTTCCCATTTTTTAAAACTTTTTCTATTTTTATGATTTTTTTCTAGATTTACAACTTACAACTTATTCATGTGTGACATAATGTATTGCTTTCATTATTCATTGATAACTTTTAGGATCACGGAACAAAAAGCACAAAAAGTGTCCAAATGGATAAATTCATCGTCCCCGACTTTCACCTCTCCAAGCCAAGCTTAAAAACAAGATCATTGCAAAATACAAGTTATGATGCTAACACTACTCATAAAAGCTAATTGTGAACTCACTTTTCCTCCCTTATTCCTAATTT
>BQNB010162909.1:0-14503 GCA_026074375.1 Tanacetum coccineum | reverse complement strand
GACACGGATGAAGAGATTGATGAACATTAATTGGAAGCACATTATAGTTTCATGGCAAAGATACAAGAGGTCTTACCTGAAAAATCCAGTTCAACTGAACAACCATTAGAACATGTACAAAACAATGATGAAAATAATGTGTTTGCCAATGAAAGATAACATTCTGACCAAAATGCTGCAGAATGTGCAGATGAGCGTGCTGCGCTTGCTAATTTAATTGCAAACTTAACTCTTGATACTGAGGAAAATAAAACGATTTTAAAGCAATTAAAGAAAGCAAACGCATCATTGACTCAAGAACTGAAGGAGTGCAGAACTAACCTTGATGAGACTGGTAGGGCTCTGGGGGAGGCTATTAGTTGTTGAGATATTTGTCTGATTGCACTTCAGAACAAACAGAATGATTTTGAGAAGAACAAAGCCTTTAATGACCGGACGATTGATTATGAGATTCTTCAAACAAAGTTAAATAAAACTCTAGGACTAATAGCTTTAAAAGACATTGAAATTAAAGAAGGTTTAAAGACAAAAGCCTATGAAATTTTAGTTCTCAATCATTCTTAATCAGAAACACGATGAATTAGTCAATAAGAGTATGTTAACAAAGTCACAACTGGAAGGTTTATCTCAAGAGAAACAAAAGGTCATTTCGGATTTAAAGGTTAAGGAAGAAAAAGATATTGACAAAATGATTGAAATGGACAAACAGTTAAAGTTTTTGAACGAAATTGTTTATACTCGTAATCAGTCAATTCAGACCATTCATATGTTAGCACCCAAATGCTCGACATATAATGGTAGACCAACCTTTGCTAATCCAAGGTACCTCAAGAAAGCTCAATCTGAGAAGCCCTGTTTGTATGAGATCCCATATGATACTTCTGATCCTGCAAACAGTATTTGCCTGAAGGAAGAGACCACGACTCTAGATAACGGGGGTAGATCAATATTGAATAAAGATTATGTTTAAACCCATATGATTACACAAAACATGAAATCGTCTTTATGAATTTTCAAGGGACCCTCACTGGAGTTTCTTTATCAGTTCGGAGCGCAAAGAAAAGTTTAGGAAGACAATGTGGGGAAAACCGTTTGTATAGAACAAAACAAACATTGCTAAAAAACGTGGCCTTTTCTAACCCGTTTCAAAAATCCATTAGTAAAGTAGACAAGGTTTTTAACGAAATGACAATTAACATCAATCAATTTAGGGAAATTGTTGGATCAAAACTTGGTTTAACATACTAGTGATTACTTACGCGTGCCATAATCTGCTCATGATATGGAACTTTTGATAAAAACCTTTCTAATGCACTCTTTCCATAAAATACAAAATGTAGCTTTCGTTTTGAACATGAATACTTAATCGGAAAATGCATGAAGCTTTTGAGTAGGTTAAATCCCTTTGAAAAAGAGATTGACGAATTGAATCTGAGATAGGCGGAATTTTCCAAATATGTATGATATACTTCTTGAAGATGTGTGTGGTCTAAAGTGTTAGGATGTTCATATTTGCATTCTTTGTCTGAATTAAATGCTCATACTGAATTGAAATGCATGTAACTTCATAAGTCAAGAATGTGAATGTCTTTGCACAAAAGCTGTCAAAACAAACTGAATCTGTTATACGAAGTCATAATAAGCTTTTAAAAAGGGTGTTTTTTCCTAAACTGAAAAACACTCGATTTCTCTTAATACTTTCTTTTACAAACATTGTAAAGGACAGATAAAAAAAAAACCCAGTATGCAAGAAAATGCTTCAAAAATGTATTTCGAAAAGAACGTGAACAATATCATGAATACAAGATTTGAAAGCTCAAATGCAGACAAGAAAAACTTGGTGATAAATGAGTTAAGAAACTCATTCTGGTATACAAAAAGGAAAGTCCGTTGGAAACTCAGTTGGTTAAACTCAATTAGTTGTTCGACAACCAAATGACTCTACGGATTTCCATAAAAACCATCAGTTTTAGGAAAACCGACTCCTTTTTCAAATACTCCTGATGAAATGTGAAGTTTCAAACAAAACAGTATATTCGGTTAATAAAAACTAATGTGTCGGATGGTTTATTTTAAAACCTGTCACTCTAAACAGAGTTTGCCTCAGAATAGAAACCAAGCGGTCTGACACCACAGTTGCCTATGCTTCTAGGAATACTAAATCCTCACAATGTCTAAATCTTCAGAGTAATTCACTACTAGTGTTAGCACGCACCACAGATTAAGAGCTATCAAGTGAAAGATCAAGGTCGTGCCACACCATAGTCAAGTGAAGTTTAAAAGAAGGAAGTAGAAACAACCATAGGATTTCTAGTATTTCTAAGAAAACAAAGTCTGTAAACTACGTGTAATGGACAGTTCAAACTCAAGAACTTCGAATGCAAATGTTGTTTGTGCTGATTGTGGAAAATGTGTTGTTTATTCAGATCATAGATGCTTGTGTTTTCTAGATACCTTGAAAGACTGAATTCTAGACTAAGAAGCCTAAGTAGTGCCTATTAGTGCTAGTAAAACAAGAGAAAAGCAAACAAATTGTTTGCAACACCCCATAAGAAAAACGTTGCATCAGATTCCATATTACAGAAATCCAAGAGTTTACTATAAGGAGTTGTATGATGAATACAAATCAGAATGGGAAATGGTGGGATTGCTAAGAGATGTCCAACAGGTTTTAAATGGACACACAAAAGCCGCTTAGGACCAAAAAGATATGGAATGCTAAGTTTAGGAGATGATGTATATCAACAAGTATTAGTCAACTTATAGACATTGTCTCTAGGTTAACTAAATGTCATTTGAAGGATATCAAATTCCTTTAGGGATCCAATTTGTCCCAATTATTCCATCGTCTCTTATTCTCTTGCAGTGACACAGGTGCCTCATGTGTCACGGTCATGGTACCTCCATGACTAGGTGATAAGTCATGTAAATCATAGTCATGCGTATATATAGCTCGGGCAATAGAATAAGTTATGAAATCAAACATGTAAAGGATCATGGCAAACGATATAAAAATGGGGAAACATAGCAGTTCTGGGGATGAATCATGAAAAGAAAGAATGTCCTTACTGAAAGAACAGAATATTCGTACCTTATGTCCAGCAGTAACGGAAAGAGATGGATAAGAAGATGGAAGCTACTCCTTGGATGATCCTTAGGGATTTTATAAGTTACTTGTTCATGATTTAGGTTACTTTCCATTTTTTGTAACTTTCTATTTTTAGTAACTTTCTATTTTTAGTAACTTTCTATAATTAGCAACTTTCTATTTTTAGTAACTTTCTATAAATAGCAGGATTTCTTGATTAGTAACGATTCCTTGATTAACCTATTCCATGATTAGTATGGTTTCATATTAGTATTATAGTTATATTGGGTTACTTTCCAGAGGAAGAAAGCAACTCTAATTAAGAGAAGAGTTTCCAAAAATAGACTTTCCTTAATGAACTTTCCATAAATGATAACTTTCCGGATTTAATAAGTTTCCATAATTAAACTTTCCAAAAATAGACTTTTTAAAAATAGACTTTCCAAAAATAGCATGTTTCTATAAATAGCAGGTTTCTATAAATAGTAAGGTTTACATAAATAATATCAAAATGACATTTTCTACCCTCCAACTTATTTTCCTCAGATCATACAAATATAATAACATGCAGTGAAAAACAACCCCCCATAGTTTCAAAATTACAAAACAAGTCCTTATATACTTTTATAGCAAAAACGGGTAACAATTAATCACTAAAACCCTAATTGAATTTTCCCCAAATTACTCAACAATTTTATACATCATTACATGTAAGGACCTGAAAAATAATAAAAAACCCTAACCCTAATTCGTTTTCCAATTATTTGCTTCCTTTTCTCTTTATTTCGCAAATCGGCAAAGTTGTTAAATACCAAATAATTATTTCGAGCCTTCTAAAAATTTAACCAACAATTTATCTGATATCTACGTGATATATGATACCTTATAAAATTATAAAATCAATTTTACAAATTATTTTTATGCCGATTACAATACTAGCTAGAAATTAGGGTTTCGAATATGATTTGAATTATAAAATCAAAATAACCGAAAAAAACATTTTTTATTATGCATAGATCGAATTTATATGATGAAAAGTGAGTTGTAAAAATACCTTGGATGATCCTTAGTGATTTTATGATTTTATGAACCCGGTTGTGATTTTCGAACCCAAAACAATACCAAAAATCGAATCAAGCACTCCCCAAGCTTCCCACTATTTTTCCCACACTCCTTAGCCTTCAAATGATCTTAGAAAAATCGCACAAGTCCTGGAAAATTCTTTGGTGCCGCCACTTGATTTTTTTAGGTTTTTTTGGTTTTTGTTTTTAATGATTTAGCAAATGAAAATGTATATAAAAGATACACTAAAGAATAATTCCGAGATTTTGGGTTTTTCAAAGGGATAAAATCAGATTTTAATTTTGCCTAAATTATTTTATAATTATCCTATTTTATTTTATATTTAATTTGTATAATATAAATAATTAACATTCATAAATTTCGGAAAATACTTTATATAAATAGTAGATAATTCATTATGTTTTCTGCATAATTAGATTAATTTAATTCTTACAATAAATATTTCATAATTATTTTCATAATTGCTAAATATTGTATTTCCATAATTTCTATAATTTAAACGAAATTTGTTTTAAAACTTTTATATAGATTTTACTTGCATTAGGGGTATTTAGGTAATTTTAACACTATTGAAATTTTTAGTTTTACAACACTACCCCTCCTAAAAGAATAAAATTCGTGAGCCGCGAATTACAACATGATACGACTGAAAAGAACATACCAGATCATAGAAGAAAATGAGGAAAAAGAAGGGGGGGGGGGGGAGCGCGGGGATGTAATAGACTTCCTCGGGGACCTCCCCAAGTACTATCCCGGCTCGGGAATGATTCCCTCCAAAGAATTTTGACAAAAGGCATCGACTTGTTCCTCATAACTCCTGTCCTGACGTCTCTGAAAACGTGCGCTAGCAGGCTCTTTCGATAAGAACACAATCCTCACGGATCTGATCGAATGGATAAGAGACAACGTGAAGAGGATGATATAACTTGTAACCTCTGAGTAATGAACACGAAACACAATTGTGAACATGAGATATCGTGAGGAGGTAACGCCAAATGATAGGAAACCTCTCCAACGCGATTCAAGAATCTCAAACGGTCCTAGAAACCGTGAGCGCTGTGCACACTTGCCCTTGATCCTCTCCTCTCCGCCTGCACTCCACGTGTAGTGATAACTTTCAAGAAGCGCGCGATTTCACGTCCGCTGGAACTCTAAACAGGTGAATTGGCAAACGAAACAAGTAAACAATAAACTCTAACTACGGAGTTGGGTGGGAGGGGTTTGGAGTGTAGGGGGGGGGGGGGGGGGGGGGGGGGGGGGGGGGGGGGGGGGGGGGGGGGGGGGGGGGGGGGGGGGGAGGGGGGGGGGGGGGGTGGGGGGGGGGGGGGGGGGGGGGGGGGGGGGGGGTGGGGGGGGGGGGATGAAATCCTCTACCCCACCACACGTTAGAGACACTCAAAAAAGCAAACGGGCCAGCCCGACAGCCCCCACTTGTATGAATAAGCACTGAACCCCAAAGCTGAATGTGGGGGCGGAAAGGCATTGGCATAGAGGGTTGCGGGGGCGGGAGACTTTCGTCTCGCCCTGGCAACTATTCAAAACCCCCCCTGTGGCCCAGATCAACCAACTACACAAATATTAAGTCACGACCTCCGATCTGAAAAAACAAAACCAGACCGCTAGCAAAAAAAACGAGTGTTCCCCCTAGTCTGCCAAGCGCGTGTCGCTTACACCCAACCTATGGGTAGTGGAAAATACGCTAGAATTCAAGACCGAGTTACAAAACTCAAGCAGCTCGTTCGCATGGAGACATCATATATTGGTGGGGGGGGGGGGGGGGGGGGGGGGGGGGCGGGGGGGGGCCGACAAAGCTTGTACACCATGACCCTTGGGGGGGGGGGGGGGGGGGGGGGGGGGGGGGGGGGGGGGGAAAGCAATTCTCCGAACCCAACCAGAACTGGTTAAAAAAGTTATGTAGCCCAAGGTGTTGGCACACTTCTGTGGGGGCTCTGCTATGTCTGCGGCTAGTGACTCAGTGTCTGACGAGTCTGACTTCCTAAGCTTTTCCCTGTAGAGAACGATGACCTTTTTCATTAGTCACCTCATCATCTCCGACCCTCAGAATACGTTCACCAACCTGATCCAACAAATAGGAGCATGACCATTTTCCTACCATACAACAAATCGAAAGGAGCGCATTTAATGCTCGCATGCCAACTGATAGTGTAGGCAAACTCCACTAAGATCATATAATAGAACCATGGGTCCCAATTCTGCTCATTCTTAAAGCACATGAACGTAACATGAGGCCTCACAAGTCAGTGCAACCAACGTTACCTAGCCCGACTGTTCGGTATCTTGCGGTCTCTAGATGTAGGAGAGAGCGATTACTAAACTGAGCCTTGGTTCCCGAGCGAGAGCTAATGGGAAGGGTTAAACCTTCCAAAACGAGACGATAAACGTGGATTACGGAGAGACGAGACACGATCGATATGGAGTACCGTGTAATCTATCTACGCGCAATTTCTTATTGGAACATTTAATGCTAACTTACTAACGGGGGGTTAATCCGTGAGACGATAGGAATATCTCCTGTGCCGTGCGAGAGAGAGTCAAGCGATTTACAACAACCAGATAGCATCGAATCCTCTGAGTCCCGGGGTAACCCGTAACAAAATCCATGGATATTTCGTCCCACTTCCAAACAGAATCTCTAACCGTTGCAATAGCCCACTTGCAACGTGTGTTCAATCTTAACCTGCTTGACAATGTTTAAACCCTTTGACACAAACAAACATATGCCACTAGCTCTTCATACCACCCACACCTAAAATTGTTGCTTGAGATCGATACGATCTCTTCGTCGACCCTGGATTGAATCGAAAATGGAGAACTATGAGCCCAGTCATCAAGGCTTCCCAAGTGTAAGTCCTCTGGTAACGCATTATTTTAAGTACCCAGCCATAAAATGCCATCGTCATTAACGCGAAACTCGTTCTGTGATCAAATATTCTGAATAATTGCCTAGAATTTCTCCCGTCATCCTTCTGAGCTGCCTAAATCTGAAAAAATTAGTTAGGCTCAACCCCATACAAGCCCAGAAACCCGACCAAACAATCTATATTAGCTGGATATTAAGGGTTCTCCTGTCCAAGGAACACCTAATTCCCGATATCCAATACGCTCAAGTCACGAATAATCCTTTCTTCCAACTTTGATACCGGCTACATAACCTTGACTTCCTACTAAAAGCATCAGCCACCACATTGCTTACACCCCGATGGTACGGAATGTTGGTGTCATAATCCCTTTCATAACTCCAACCAATGCTCTGTACTCATATTCAATTCCGCTGAGGATGAAAATAATAAATTGAGACAGAGTATGATCCGGTAAAAATATCACATAATTCGCCATAAAGATAGTGTCTCCAAATTTGAGAGCGAAAGACAAACGGACTGCAAGTCCAGATCAAGAGTAGGATAGTTAACCTCAAAGGGCTTTATTTAGTTTGTCGTGAGGCAAAGGCAATCACTTCTCCCACGCTGCATGAGTACAACACCCATGACCCTCTAGAAGTCATCACTGTAAATCTGGAATCCACCTGAACCAGATGGAAGAGTAAGATAGGTGAAGGAAACCCAAACGTTGCTTAAGCCTCTTCAAAGCTCTTTCTCGCTCTTCATTCATACATACTTCTCAACCTTTTCGCATAAGCTTGTTAAGGGTAAGCTAATTGTGAAGAAACCCATCTAAGAATCTGCGGTAATAACCAAGCTAATCCCAGAAAACTCCGTACTTCGTTCACAGAACGTCGGTCTGGCCATTTGTGCTAGCCCAACCTCGCCCGGATCCATAGTAATTCCTTCTGCTGAAATAAAGTGACCAACCAGAAATGCCACCTTAGCTCTACCCAAAATTCCCCCCAAACTTTGGAAAACTTGGCATATAAATTTCTCCTATCGTAAAATCTCTAGGAACAGTGCGGAGAAGCACCTCGTGTCTTCTTTAGACTTAGAGAAAGACCAGAAAATCATCAATGAACACGATTCCCGAACATGTCCAAGAATTCATGTAAAAACTCGGGTTCATCAAGTCCAAAAATACAGCTGGAGCATTCGTGAGACCAAAAGGCATAACCAAGATTCATACATGACCTAACGTGTACGAAAAAGCATCTTGGAAATGTCCTGCTCTGTCAACTCACAACTGATGGTAACCAAATCGTAAATCAATCTTGGAAAAATGTTTAGCGCCAGCCCTTAAGCTGATCAAATAAATCAATCGATACGTGAAAGGGGGATAACGATTTACGATGTGATCTTGTTCAATTCCACGGTAGTTCGATACAAAATCTCATGCACCGTCCTTCTCTTGACAAACAGAACCGTGCACCCCATGGCGATAACAACATCGGCGAATAACCTCAGCTCCAACAACTCCTGTGTAACTGATCCTTGCAACTCTTTTAAACTCAACGGTGCCATGCGATAAGGAGCTTTGGAGATTGGCTCAGCTCCGGGAATAAGCTCAATGTTAAACTCAACATCGCGAATAGGAGGTATTCCTGGAAGTTCTTCCAGAAATACGTCCTGAAATTCAGAAACAATCGGCTGATCATGAATAGAAGAAACGTCAGAAGTCGTGTCATGAATGGTAGCCAGAAAACCTTCACAGCCATGCGATAGTAAGGTACAGCTTTAAAGCGGAAATGATCTTCATAGATTTTCCCCGGTGAAGGAAGCATGATAAATAAATTCCAGGAGCAATAATAACAGCCGAATAAAGACGACTGGAAAAGACAGTCAATCGTAGCACGTGTGGCTACTTAACCAGTCAATACCCAGAATAAAGTCAAATTGACACCATATCCAAAGGAAAGTGCATTAAACTAAACGAATCTTGCATCAAACCTGTAGAGGAAGATCTCTATATACATGGGTATATACTTGCGGAGTCTTTCATAAGGCTGGATATTCATAATACATGATCAAGTAATATAAGGTGTCATAAGTAAAACTATGAAGCAAACTTGGTAGATATCACAGAAGTTTCGCACCCGTCTCAAAATAAAACCAACACTGCACGCCCGAATATAAATAATACACTCATGATGTACCAAGAAGTATTGGCGCGCTAAACTGAGTAAGTCAAAACTCGGCCTGATGCGTCCTGGCTTCTTGTCAGCATGACAGAACGAACTAGCACCAAGTGTTCTTCTGAAGTCCCGCTGAAGATGTGACCAGCCCTCCTGTCCACATTTGAAAGCAAGTACCAGCAGCACGACGACACTTGCGATCTCACGGCGGGTGTCTACGTCCACATGTGTTGCAAACAGGGTGAGTATAACCCTCAGAGGGTACCCTGGACTGCTGGGAACCAGAGTTGGTAGAATCGGTAAGGATTCTGAACCTCTGTTCATGTCGACTCCAGCACCAGAATTCCTGTAACCAGACGTATGTTTAAGATTCATATTGTATACAAGATAAAGACGATAATGATTAAGATTGACCTGTTGTATGTCATGAGGAGTAGTTGTTTTATTGTTGTTTAACGGTAGTAACCCACCAACGCCTGCCTGTCAGACCCTTGACGGTCATTTTTCTGATCATGACCCCGGTAACTATTCTGCTGAGTGGCCGACTGATATCGGTCTCCACTCTTATGCCTGGAGAATAATTGAACGGTACATATTATAAGGATACGGAGGTAAAACATAAAACAAGGTCGTAAAACTTGATTACAGAAAGTTTACCTCTTATCTGAACGTTCGGACCTATCATAGTCATCCCGGTCATGAAGGATCTCTAAGTTGCGTGCAGCATCCGCAACCTGAGCAACGTCTGTAAACTGTATACACATGACATGGTCAAGGATTGACTTATGAAGATGCCAACGAAAATTCTCCGCCTGCTATTCTGCAGTACTAGCAGCCTGTCCAAGAAAACCAGCTAGGCGGAGGAAACGCTGCATCTACTCAGTACTATTTTCACTCGCCCTTTGGCGGATGGAATGGTACTCTCTCTTCAAGCGCTCTTGTTCGGCTCGTGGGAAAAACTGAAGAAAGAACAGTTCTTTTAAAGCTGCCCAAGTCAAAGTAAGGACCCACGCATCTCCTCCTTTGGCCTGCTTATAGGCCTTCCACCAAGCCAAAGCGTCACCCTCGAACTTATAAACAGCCAATCTAGTCTTAAAAGCATCATTACAATCCATCACGTCGAAGATCTTCTCCATATGGGAGATCCAATTCTCAGCAATCACAGGTGCTACTGCCTTCTCGAACGAACGGGGTTTCTGCTTATTGAAGCGCTCAAGCCAAGTATGAATAGTGACTGGTGGAGGATTACTACCCGAAGCACCAGTGCGGTACTCTTCGCGAACCTGCTCGCGAATCTGTGGGAGCATGGCATCCACGGCTGCCTGAACGGCCGCAGCGAGTTCAGCATCGGTACGAGTGTTCACCATCTGACATTTGCAAAAAGGGTTTAATGATTAAACGTAAAAAGTCAAAACGCGATAAAAGATAAACGTCGATTCCTGAATGGAACCTAATGTCTATACCCAATCCTCACAAATAACAGCAGGTCAAGTTTTAGAGCCTACAGGTCGAAAGCCTGAGCTCTGATACCATAATTGTAACGACCCACTCCGGAAAGGAGGCCGAAACGTCATAATCATGGTGTCATATCAAAGCATAATAAAGGCATAAAGTCATAAATGATAACATAGGACAAGGTGGAAAGCCGGAATCAAACATCGGCTCCAAATTATGAGATCAACATGAATAACGTAAAAGAAGTCTAAAACACGAAACATGTGTCCAATATATGTAGCGAGCGTTCACATACAAAAATTCTCAATAAAAGAAAGGAGAGCTAAATGGGTCACTTCCTAAAGACACACTCTCACGTGAGCGCGCGCGAGCTCCCTCTAGAATACCTGCCGTATAAGAAAGATAAAGAATTTTGCGAGCTAACGCTCATGCACGATATAAAAACAATGTAAGAATAAGTATGAATCCTGGATAATAAGTATAAAGCAGCGGAAAGATCATGAGTGTCATGAGGAAACCTGGAGAAAACGTCATGAAGGAATAGGAAATAAACATATAAAACATGGTAACATGAAGTCAAAGATGTCATGAGATATCATGGATAGTGTAAACATAAATAAATAAGGAATGCCCACGAGCTCATATAATCATACATGTCATAATAATAATGCCGTGAATATATGCATTTAATAGAGGGGCTGCGTCAACATGTAATAGAAGGGTGACCTCCGTTATAATATAATGTGTGGATGGATCAGCTCCATGTGATGGGATGTAAGCACACACCAACCATCACATGAACGTGTAACATGTAAACTAGGGATCACCCATACCCCCAGAATAATAATAGCCAAACAAGAAATATAATCTGGTAACATGAAAAGGACGCCGCTTAAAATCACTCTCAACGCAAAAGAGTCGTTACACAGGTGCCTCATTGAGTTCACTGGTCAAGGCACACTCCATGACTAGGTGGTAAGACTGTAAAACATGGTCATACGCGTATATATAGCTCAGAGCAATAGAAACGTCATGAAAATCAAAACATGTAAAGGATCATTGCAAAAGACATAAAATGGGAAGCATAGCAGTTTCAGCGGATGAAACATGGAAAGAAAGAATGTCCTTGATTTTTTAAACTGAAGACGAATATCCGTACTTTATGTCCACAGTAACGAAAGAGATTGGAAAATGAAAATGAAGCTAATCCTGCTTTAATGCGATCTACATGTTAAAGGACATATATAAGTTACTTGTTCATGATTAAGGTTACTTTCCATTTTTTGTAACTTTCTATTTTTAGTAACTTTCTATTTTTAGTAACTTTCTATTTTTAGTAACTTTCTATTTTTAGTAACTTTCTATAATTAGCATGATTCCTTGATTAGTACGTTCCATGATTAACATATTCCATGATTAGTATGTTTCATGATTAGTATTCTTGTTATATTGGGTACTTTCCAAAAATAGCAGCTTCTAATTATAGTAAGTTTCCAAAAATAGACTTTCCTTAATTAACTTTCCATAAATGATAACTTTCCTGATTTAATAAGTTTCCATAATTAAACTTTCCAAAAATAGACTTTCTAAAAATAGACTTTCCAAAAATAGCAGGTTTCTATATATAGTAAGTTTCCATAAATAGCATGTTTCTATAAATAGCAGGTTTCTATAAATAGTAAGGTTTACATAAATAATATCAAAATGACATTTTCTACCCCCCAACTTATTTTTCTCAGATCATAACAAATATAATAACATGCTTAAATCAGACCCCAAAGTTTCAGAAATTACAAAACACCCCCTTATACTTTTAAAACTCAAATCGGGTAACAAATAAGTGCACAAAACCCTAATTAAAATTTTCCCCAATAATTACACAATTTTTATACATTCATTAGCATGTATTGGACCTGGGAAAAATATAAAAACCCTAACCCTAATTCGTTTCTTTCCTTTTTCCTTATTTTCGAAAATTGGCAAACAATGATAAATCTCCAATAATTATTCGAATTACTTCTAAATTTTTCCAACAATTTTTCTGAGTTATATGAGATATGTACAACCCCAGAAAAATATAAAATCAATTTTACAAATAGTTTTTATGCCGATTTCAATACTAGCTAGAAATTAGGGTTTCGAATATGATTTGATTTATAAAATCAAAATAAAATGAATGAACATTTTTCTTATGCATAGATCGAATTTATATGATGAAAAGTGAGTTGTAAAAATACCTTGGATGATCCTTAGGGATTTTATGAATTTATGAACCCGGTAGAGCTTTTCGAACCCAAATCAATAACCAAAATCGAACCAAGCACACCCCAAGCTTCCCACTATTTTTCCCACACTCCTTGACCTTCAAATCACCCAAGAAAAATCGTGCAAGCCTTGGAAAAAATCTTGTGCCGCCTCTTTTAGTTTTTTTTAGGGTTTTGGTATTTCTTGTTTTTAGGATAAATCAAATAAAAATGCATAACAAATATAATAGGGTATTTTGCCGAATTTTTGGGCTTCTAAATAGATTAAAATCAGATTTTTAAGATTGCATAATTTATTTTATATTTATCCTATTTTATTTAGCTTAATTTGTATTATATAATTACATAAATATTAATTAATTTCGGCTAAATATATATAAATAATTATTAATTATTTTTCTTGTATAACATAATGTATTTTAATCTTGCAAAATTTTATAATTGCCATATTTTGTATTTTCATAATTTCTAACACTTAAATGAATTTATTTAAGCTTTTATGCATTTTTCTTTCATTAGGGGCATTTTGGTCATTTTACTCTTATTGAGATTTTTAGGTTTTACAACTCTTCCCCCCTAAAAGAAAAATTCGTCCTCGAATTAGAAACATGATACGACTGAAAAGAACATACCAGATCATGGAAGAAAATGAGGATAAGAAGTCCGTATAGACTCCTCGGTCTCCCAAGTAGCTTCCCGCTCGGGATGATTCCTCCAAAGGATTTTGACAAAAGGGATCATCTTGTTCCTCATGATCTTCCGTGTAAGATAAATCCTCACGGATCTGATCGAATGGATAAGAGATAACGTGAAGAGGATGATACTTGTAACCCCTGAGTAATGATACATGAAACACATTGTGGACATGAGATAGCTGAGGGGGTAACGCCAAATGATAGGAAACCTCACCAACGCTATCAAGAATCTCAAACAGTTCTATGAAACGAGGACTAGGCTTGCCCTTGATACCAAAACGCCTGACTTCACGTGTAGGTGACACTTTCAAGAAAACATGCTCACCCGGCTGGAACTCTAACGCTCTGCGATGCCTGTCGGCGTAACTCTTCTGACGTGTCTGAGCTTCCTTAAGCTTTTCCCTGGCGACGGCGACCTTTTCATTAGTCACCTCAATCATCTCCGGACCCTCAAGAATACGTTCACCAACCTGATCCCAACAAATAGGAGCACGACATTTCCTACCATACAACATTTCAAAAGGAGCGCATTTAATGCTCGCATGCCAACTGTTATTGTAGGCAAACTCCACTAGACATATATAGTCATCATACGTTCCTGTCCATCTGAAACGATCGCTGATGGAGTACCGTGTAATCGAACAATTTCTTGTTGGAACATTTATGCTATTTTACTAACGGGGTAATCCTTACGGATAGGAAGAAAATGTGCCGATTTAGTCAAGCGATCTACAACAACCCAGATAGCATCGTGCTTCCTCTGAGTCCGTGGTAACCCGGTAACAAAATCCATGGATATTTCGTCCCACTTCCAAACAGGAATCTCTAACGGTTGCAATAGCCCACTTGCACGTTGGTGTTCAATCTTAACCTGCTGACA